>JAQZBX010001464.1:0-43088 GCA_029593785.1 Cabassous unicinctus | reverse complement strand
GTCCTGAAAACCTACACAGCTGTCCAAAAATTACTCCCTGCCCCTTCTCAAGCCACTGGCAAGGCAATTGGTTAAACCGTAGGAATTTAAAGCTATCACCTGATTCTGTCACAGCCAGGCCGTCCCACAAGTCGTGGCCCCATGCAGTCCAACTTCATTCTTATTAAACCGGCCTGCTGCGTATGTGATGGAGGGAGCCAAAAGCACACCTGTGCCAGAATGAAAACTTTGCAGCCCTGTTTTTCTCCTGCTCCAGCTCCTCCCAATGTTTGGGCTAGACTCCAAGGGTCAATAATGTTTAAGTTTCTAAATCAAAGAATGAGCCTCATAAGGTGGGTGATTGCTGCACATAGGAAAGCATTCAGATACTGGGTAGCCAGAATGTCCACACCTCTTCCTATAGCCCCAAACTTTGTTAGATGGAAAAACTAGGTTTCAATTGAATGGGAAACATTATGTAAAAATGAAACCTAACTTACAGTTTATGAATTAGTTTGTCATTACATTAAAAAAAAAACAAAAACTACCTATTAAACTGCTGCCTAGTTATTTTGTTTGCTGCTACACCTTTGGAAAGATCACTGATGTTGAAACACTGGACAATTTAAAATTAATTAGCTGGGACATTCTAAGTTGCATCATGTTACCCAAAATATGTTTAGTTGTATCAATTTATCTTCAGGTTAATCTTGTATTTGATCTTATTTTTTCACTTGGGTTTTGTAGGATGTTTTAATTTTCCTCAAGCACGTTGCATGATTTAAACATCAGGAATTTATGGCCACCAAAGACAGATTTCTGAGACAAATAAAAATTGTGTAACAGTATGTCTTATTTTGTCAAGTAATTCTACACTTCTGCTTGCTTCTCCCATATATCATAGTAAGAAAAGATATAAAAAAGCAATTCTTCACCAAACATGAAAGCAAAATATCTTTAATACTTAAATTTATATAACATCTTTTTTATTTCCAAATGTGCCAAGGAAGTTTATATTTTCTCTAGTTAGTCTTGAGACATCCAAAGAGGTTTTGAACATTATTCGGGAAAAATAATATCTAAACCAATTTATTTTTATTTTACCATATTCTCTCTCTCTCTCCCGATCAGTGAAACAAATGCTTATAGTAATAACGTACCAAAAGTCCTGAAGGACAGAGAGTGAAATATAAGAGTCCCCAAAAGCCCTTGTCCCCATTCCTGCCAACATACACAACTTCTTTCAATCTAATTCTGCTAATGACTCATGAGCTTCTGATGTAAAAGTATACAAACTTATGGGAACTTTCCCACCATGTTAACATGTGTCTTCACTCTTCCTATGGACAACACTGGTTGCTGATGTGTTGTAAGCTCCTCTTACTACAATGCTATTATATTACCAATTTGCTATGGTGATTCCTTAACTCTTCTCTTCCTCCTAATTTCCTCCTTCATTTCCCCAGTCCCCTCACTCCTTACCCACTAGTTTTAACCATTTTAACCAATTTGTGAATAAAACTAATACATGCCTTAGTCCTACCAGTGGAAGTCCATCTGAGTAGCTTTTATTGTTTTTTATTTTATTTTATTTTATTGTTTTGTTAGTTCACTGTGATTCCAGTAGAGGCTCCAGTGGTTGGGGCTGAGGATGGCAAGGTGGATTCAGAGAGAGCAGTTAGGAAATACTGCACTGCTAAAGGGTTAGAAATTACAATAAACCAAGATAGATTTTAAAAGGGCTATGAAGGTGAGGGATGCATAAAAGATGACCCTCAAGTTCCTGGATAGAAAACTTGGAAGAATGGAGGATCTAATAAGGAAAGAGTAGTTTAGAGACATGGTCAGCTGAGCTTGGGATAAGCTGAACTTGAGGTAACTCAGGCATCCATCAGGGCTTCTGGGCTGCTGGGACTCTATTTTTGAAAATGTTCCTGAATATTCTCCTTCCAAGTAATATTTGTGAAGATTCTTCCACTTACAGGAAAGACAAGTAAAACTTCAGCTTTCCTGATGATTTCCATTACCAACCTAGTGCCCACGTAGCCTACGTGACTGGAAGAAGGATGCTCGGGGCTGATAGCTTTTGTTCAATTAAGTCCAATTCAATTCCTTTGCTTTATGTTCCAGGCAAGAGTTATACACATTAGGCTACATTTGCTTTTAACTCTTGTGATTCTGGTTATTTACATTTATTTTGTATCTCTCATGTAACTTATTTCTCACTATACTTCTCAAAATCCATTATATCCATAGCTTAAATTGGAGAAGTTTGTGATTCTATATGAAAAACTAAACTTTTATAGGACATGTTTGCCTCTTTGCATCTTTTTGCTCCACTATTACGAATACTGCTGGCCTCTACTTAGACACAGCTGAAGAGTGATGGTTATTTCAGGGAGGAAACTGTGTGATGGAAAGTAGCAATGCTGAGCAGTCAAGGAAATGATCACTCATCAGAAAGATTAACAGAGAGTGAACACCAGTTTTAGAAACTTGGACGAAAGACCTGGTGTCAACAATAAAGCCATGAGGGTTATATGAAAGGATCGCCAGATCAAACGTGCAAACAGTCACCGGGCTGTGGAACAGAGAGAGGAGTGGGAAAGGGGACGGGAGGAGGAACTGGCTAAAAAGTTGAGATGAAGCTTGGCAGCAATTAGGATTTCTAAGACCTTTAAAATCAAACACTAACTAATAATGGATGGCTTTTGATTGTAAGGATTGGTCTATGGCTTCTTTAATCTATGTAAGTTTGGTCTTTAAGGAGCCTCTGTCATGAGTTTTCACCCTTTCTCTTGGATGGAGGCAATCTACTTTAGGTAAAAATTGACTCCCAATCTGTCTATATTAGTCATAGGAGATCACTGCACTTACACAATTTTTTTTCTTTTCACCAGAGCAGGTAAAGTATAAATTTTATTGAAACATAACAAATTCTATTATTTCATGGGCACATTTATTATATTTCTGGGATTATATTGTACATGAGCAAATATACCTATAGTAATTTTGTATTACATGATTCAGAAAAGTACAAGACATTCAAATAGTTCAGCATAAAAATTCCTTAAGGTACTATTGATTATTATTTGCTGCCAAATCATATTTCTTTTCTACCTAGAGATTAAGATAGCTTTCAGGGAAGATTATTTGTTTACTTAGTTTGGGATCATTCTAAAGTTAGCCTAATCTTCATTTCTAAAACCAATTTCCCAAGACATTTTAGTGTAGAGAAAATCAGAAAGCATTCACTTTTTAATTGTGTACATTATGTATGGAGAGGAGCTATAATCTTGGGAAGTTTTTAAATCATGGCCCAAGTGAATGCCAACATTTGGATGTTTAAACATTTCATCAGAAATGCTTGCATTTTCTATTATACTTTAAATGAATAAGGAAAAAAAAAACATGTTGAACTTTATATGTTTTATGATTTACTGTGATAGGCAACTATTTAAAAAGCATAAATTGCATAGGGTTTAGTCTTTCTGATAGGTTTGATAAAATATGCATTGCAAATTTTTGCCAGACTATCTCAAAGAAGTGTTTTTGTTCTAGAAGTGAAATGTTCAGCACCTCCACTAGGGCTAAGGGAGTCCATAACTCAAATTAATATACCATCCGGAAAAAAATAACATTTAGTTTCAAACTTGAGTCTGAGATAATACACCATGCCAAGTGTATAATTCTTTTAATAATTAGTTTATTGAACACAATCTTACATGGTGCATGCGAAGACATATTTTTCTTTGATTTTAAACTGCTCCCTGTCCCTTAGTGACAAAAGTTTGACTGTAAGGAAACCATAGAAAATAACACAGGCAAATAAAAGCCTCTTTTAAAAATCTATAAATATAATACGAAGTAGAGTGAGTTAATATATAAAATTTTCTAGAAGCAAAGTAGATATAAAAATCAATTGCAATTATATATTTTAAAAACACAGAAAATTAGAATAAAATAGGTACCACTGTTACAACAGCATCTACAAACACCAAGGATTTTTTATTAAGTATAACACAAATTGGCAAAATCAGTTTATAGAAAGCCATATCATTTTATTGAGAGATATTACAGAAGATTTATAGAAATAGAAAGATATACCCATTAAAGGAATAGAATTCACTATTAAAGAAATGTCAGTTTTCCCCAAACCAATCTCTAGGCTCAGTGGAAGTGCAGTAAAAACCCAGCAGTTCTTTG
This sequence comes from Cabassous unicinctus, assembly GCA_029593785.1. NCBI lineage: Eukaryota > Metazoa > Chordata > Mammalia > Cingulata > Chlamyphoridae > Cabassous > Cabassous unicinctus. The sequence continues at coordinate 38,903 of JAQZBX010001464.1, read as the reverse complement.
TGTGCTTATGTGGATGTTTGTGTATACATACATAGTTTGATAAAATGATCATAAAATTTAAATGAAAATGCAAAGACACTCTTGAAGAAGACAAGATGAGTAAAGATACACTAATTAAAACAGTGTGATATGGAAAAAATTAAGAAAATATGTCATCAGAATTGAGTAGAGTCCAGAAACAGACCCTCTCCCATATGGACACAATTTTTGACAAAGTCAGCACTACAGATTATCAGGTAAAGAATAGCCTTTTTAAAGCTGGTTCTATATAAGTAATTATATAGAATAATAAAAAAATGATTTCAACATCAGACCATATACCAAAACAAATTCCAAGTGTAATAAAAATACAAAGAGAAAAGCAAAACAGTAAGGTTTAGAAAAAATTTAGGATAATAGCTTCATAATTTCTTCTTAGGGGAAAAATTTCTTAAAAGGAAACAAAGAAGCAATCATGAAGGAACAGATTGATACATTCACCGTATTAAAATTAAGAACTTCTGCTTACCAAAAGACACCACTAAAAGAATAATAATACAAGTCACAGAATACCAAAAGATATCTGCACCATGCATGGCCAGCACAGTATGCACACCGGCAGGTATAAAGAGAGAGACTGAATCCATAAGCAAAACGCAGACACCACCACAGAAAAATGGCCGGTAGACCTGAGAGTGCCCTTCCAGAAGGGATTTTGGCAAATGACCACTAAACAAATGAAAATACATTGAAATTCATTAGCCAGGATGAAAATTCCAATAAAAATGCCAAAATCTATACTACAAACCCACTGAAATAGCTACAATTAAGAGAAATGACAATATCAAGTATTGATAATGATGTGAAGCAATTGATTCTCATAGATCTAAACCCTTTAAAAAGGCACATGTTTAGCAAGAGACATGTACAATTATATCCTATAATAGCCCCAAACTTCAAATGACCCAAAGGTTCATCATGAGAAAAATGAATGCATATAATGTGGTATATTCATACATTGGGATGCCATACAGAAGGTGGAAATTAAAACCTTATATACATGCAGCAACATGGAAGACAAATGGTATATTTGGATATAAATAAAATTCAAAAAATAAGGGAAACATATTATAGTGTAAAGGTGCACACTTGGTGGTTAAAACTACAAAGAAAAGTAAGATGTGACTATTCTAAAAGCCAAGACACTGATTACCTCTTGAGGGAAATGCAGGTTTTGCTGAATTACAGTTGGCATGATGAGGGACTTATGAATTTTTAAATAAAACTTCAGACTATAATGAAATATGGACATTGCTATGATTAATGTTAAATAGTTATTAGAATTATGATGTTGATACATTTGTGTTTATTATTCTTACTCAGAACAATTCTCATATCTATTTACATTTCTAAAATCTTTTAATTTACATAAAATAGTTTGATTTAGAATGGATGAAGAGTCAAGAAGTGTTACTAACTTTTATTTTGGCAAACTAATATTTCTGACATTTTTTATAAATGTTATTACATGAGAAAATAATTAACGGTCTCATGAGTAAATGGTTTGCTTTAAAATCTCTTTTTAAATATTTGAAGAATATACTTTAATCATAGTGATTCTTTCTAAAATAATGCAACTTAAAAGGTATATGTCGGGGGGAGCAGATGTTGCTTAGTGGTTGAGCTCCTGCTTCCCATGTATGAGGCTCCAGTTCAATCTCCAGTACCTCCTAAAACAATTAAAAATTTTTTAAAGTATATGTCGGGCAGATAATCTCAGGAATTCAGCACCCTGTCAGTAGGACTTACCTTGGAATATATGTTCCCCAGTGTAGCAGTTAGACCATTTATAATTTCCTTCACATGGCTGTTCTGCCCCTTTTATTTGAACTTATAATTAGCACAATACTAGTTAAATATACATCCCAGAGACTTAAATGTTTGGTCTGTTCATATGCCAGGTGAGCCCTGAATCTCAGAGTTGCAGCACCTACTCTGCAGTTCCTCGGACTTGCCCAGGACAACTAACAAAAGGATGATGATGGACAACACCCATCCCAGAAAGCAGAGAGTATCTACAACTGCAAACAAGCCAGATCCATCCATCTGCCCCATGGGATCTAAGCCCCTCGCAATCAGAAACAAAGTGGGCATCACCATCCCCAAATCCCCAAGATTGAGGGATGAACAAACATAAGGGGGGACTAAGAACTTGTGTCATTGCTATAAAGGCCGTGGTCACCAGAGGTTCTGAGGGGAGGGAGAGGGTGGAATAGGTGTAATGGGACATTTTGCGGACACCGGAATTGTTCTGAATGACATTGCAATGACGGATACAGGGCATTATACATCTTGTCAAAACCTTTAAAAATGTGTGGTACAAAGTGTAAACTATAATGTAAACTATTGACCATGGTTAGTAGCAATGCTTCAATATGTGTTCATCAATTGTAACAAACGTACCACACTAATGAAGGATGTTAATGGGGAAAGTGTGTGGGGGGGATGGGGTATATGGGAATCCCTCTAAATTTTGAGGTAATATTTATGTAATCTAAAGCTTCTTTTTATTAAAAAAAATGTATATGTCTATTTATGGTATGTTTTAAATCTGGGTAAAAGGAGAGAGTCCAAACATTTGGAGAAATTAGTGGAATATAAAGTGCCTTTCATATTGAAGTTATATATGTAGTTTATTAGTCCTTTGCTTCTAATTTAAACCCTATGTTTACCTCCATTATGTTTTTCCTACATGCTGTATTGCATAAGTTCAATTTAATTATTATGCATTCTTGCATAATTCTTTCAAAATATAGCAAGATAAAAAGCCTTTGGTATTTTTAAAAAAAATTTTCTAGGGTACTGAGAAAAATCTCTTAATGGTTAACACAGCAGTCTATCTGAAAATGTGGTACAAACAAATTCCAAGTGGCCCATAGGTATTCTAACAAAAAGATTTTACTTTAATGTTTATATTTGATATGTGCACCATAAGTAATTTCTACCTTCATAGATGAAAAAGAACCTCTACGCCTGCTGCTTACTTCTCTTGCCAACTCTACCAGTACTTCTTGACTGCTCAGGACTTTACAACATTTTGATCTAGTTGGTATGTCCCCAAATTTTCCTCAAATCTTCCCCTTTAATAGCACATTTCTTCTGACAGTGAGAAATAATGCAAGGTAGAAAAAAAGATGAGAGAGCAACTTATTTCTAAACCATAATTTATCAGCCTCCTTGGCTTATTTTGTATATTTACATGGATTTTAGTCCATATAAAGTAAGACCCTGCTTTAAAGAGAGCTTTGAAATACTGTTTTAATGATATATTTTGATGTTTCGTCTATAAGAAAATATGAAAATTCTTTAACGTCTTGTAATGAGTCATGTAATTAGAAATGCATTCCATTTAAAAAGACAAATAGTGTTTCTCTTGTGCATTTGCTATAAAATAAGCAATTGCTTCAAATCTACTATCAAGAGTTTCAAAAAAGATTTCACAAAGATAGCAATATATTTAATATTAAATTAACCATAGGAAATAGAGGCATATATGCTCATATGCAACATATAAATATAGAACTACTATAAATACAAGGTCATTGATACCTACAAGAGGCTATTTTCAGTGTAAAAGGCTATAATGATGGTTCTCTGCTGATACCTCAAATTGCCTTAAAGGACTATTTATATATTACATATTTGGTCATTGCAAAAGGTTGTCAAAAAGTTCATATAGCAATTTATCAAATATCACTAGAAAAAAAGTAAATAAGAAGTTGCCTGAGGGGTTCTTAATGGAAGAACATTATATATGCTAGACTCCAGAGTGGAAATAATCATGGCAATTCAGCATTTCAAAGTACACAGCACTACTACAATGGTAAGGCTGTATTTGGATGAGGAAAAAAAAAAAAGCAATCTCTATCCTGCAAAAACTTAGATTAAAAGACACAGATATTTGTCTTGTTGAGATGATTTATAATAAATGCTATGAAGGTTTTGTTGTTGTTATGGCTATTTAATTAATACCTATTACAAATAAAGGATGTACTATTAAAGAAAAAAATTAGTACATGCAATAACTATTACAATGTAATATATTACTTATTTTTTAATAGTGACCTTAAAATTATGTTGTTGACTATTTTGTGGATTTTTTTTATGGGGAAATCTTTAAATTTTGAACTTTTCAATTTTAGTATAAAAATAAAACACTCAATGCCTACCCAAAATAGGAAATCCTTGCCTCTTTTAGAGGAATGAAAGGGAAAATCATGCAAATCAATGATTGTTCAATCACACATTATCGTGCAGCAGTTAATATGTGTTCCCATCTCTGCTCAAGAAGCTTACAATCTAGCTATTGAACCTCATTATGCAGTTTACCAAAATAGACTATATTCTTTGAATAATTTTAAGTACTTTAGGAAAAACAAATATCCTTAAATGGCACAATTAGCCTAAGCATTGGTAACTCCCTAACACAGCCTTTACAAAGAATATACCACCATAGAGCACATAAAAATCTCACAAAATGCATATAAAAACAAACTTAGTATTTCAGCAATGGCATCATTATTAGAAAACAAAGTTCATTCAATATGCCTTGATTCTCAAATATAATATTTACCAATAAAAAATTATGTTGGTGCAATAAAGGACATGAAGAAGCAAAAAGCTTTTTTTAATACCGTGATTGCTAAATCTGGGGATGGGAAACTACAGCCTGAGTGCCAGATTTAGCCTGCTGCCTGTTTTTGTAAATAAAGTTTTATCTGAACGTAGCCACGTTCATTTGTTCCATTGTATCCATGACTACTGTGGTGTTACAACAGCAGAATTGAGTTGCTGCAATGGAGACAGTATAGCAATAAAATCTAAGGTTTTTATTATCTGGTCCTTTACGGAAAAAGTTTGCCGACCCTTTTCCTAATCCATTATAGTGAATCAAAGAAACAATAGCAAAAACAACTAAGAGTGAATTATAATGCACTCATATCTGTCAAAAATCTTACCAGAATAATTTCATCTTGATTCATATTGTTTTATGAAATTTGTATTCTGACCGCAGGCTGAACATTTGTCTCTATGTGACAAGCCATTAATAAATTGAAGAACTAAAGATGAAAGAAAAAGAGGTCCTTTCTTATCGAGTCCTTTAGGATATGTGTTGGGGAGAGTTTGAAATAGATGTAGTATGTGGTATTCCTGGCTTTGCCTTTCCGTACGTATTTTGGACTAGTAATTTTGTTTTAAATGTACTTTGTGAATAATTTCCTGCTTTAGAGCAATGATAAATGAAGCTTCTCTGAAATAATAAATGAGTTACTATTTCACATTTCTTTATGCTGCTGGAAACAGGTCTTGAGAAAAGATAGAGTTAGAATATACGCACTAGCTTTGACTTGCTTTCAACAATAGGATTCCTAGGAACTTGTTCTCAGTGCAACTTGTTCTTCCACAGGAAGAAGGTTTCGAAACACAGTGATGGAAGTTAATGCTCTGATGTATCCCTCCTTGTGCGTTAGGGTCAAAAGGAGCACAGCTAATACTGATTTATACATAGAGGAAAGGAGGGTGTACCACGCTGGACACTTATAAACATAGTTGCTGGGCTGCATGTTTACATGGGAAGATTTTACTAAGAAGAGAAAGACAGACAAAAGTGAAGCAGATGTGGAAAAAATCTCAAGGAATTAGAACACGATTAAATACAAACAAGAACGAGAAGCCCGTAGAGGAGGGAGTGTTTCGAGACACAGGAGTGAAATGGGAACGTGACCTCGAGCATGGGGCAGCCAGCGGGGTAGGTGAAGAACATGTTAGACTCTGCACACGGGGCCAGGACTAAAGGAAACATTCTCTTTACAAAGAATACAGAAAAAAAGAACACGGGGCCAGCTCCACTGCGTTGTGGGACAGAGGGCAGATGGGCAGGAGTTTGAGACGCCTTCTCGTGGGACTGCAGAGAAAATATTTGCGTGTTTCTTCACAATTAGGGCTTTCAAGGCACACTTTCTGGCACCTGGCTTAACAAACAAGCCCTGTAAGTTAAGGGATGATTAGATGACCAGAGATCTCTGAAAAGATTTGCCTCCCTGAGTTATACGTTTATATTGCAAGGAGGATGAGAACTGGAGCCATCAGGAGGATGTAAACCTGGAGATGCCTTGCCCTCTTGACTCCCCACTAGAGACGTTATATTTGCATTCCTTCCGTATATTTTCCCAAGGAGATTTTGCTTCCTTTAGGGCACAAAGGTTTCTCTCCCTCTCAGGAGGAGAGGGGAACAGCTGTCCTCTCCTGTATACGCTCCTAGGGCTCAGGCCTGCAGCACAGGCAGGCTACGCTGCTGGGGAAGTCCTGGTCACACTCAGCGGCCACCTCCCAGGCCTCTCCTAACCCCCCTCTTTTTCTACTGTGCACCATTCCACAACCTGGGGGGGAAGGCATTAAGTCTAAAGAAAAGGCCTGGCCAGACCTTAAACCCAGAACCTGGGAACAAGCGGCCCCAGCTGCTTTGGGCAGGAACTCCCTGTGGCGGGGTCTCCTCCCCCTGGGATGGATGGAAACTTCACACTCACACAGCGCAGGTCTCTCCCTTCTGAGAGGAAGCGGGGCGTGGGCAGCTGCCACCCACCCACCATGACTCGAGCAGGTGGCCTCCCTGGGATGGGGTCTCTTCTGTGCTGTATAAGTACTAAAGCGTTCATCTGCTGGGAGCCTCTGTTGTGTCTGAGCCTGTCTTCTCACATCGCCCCACGTAGCAAAGACTCCACAGTTACATCACCACCAGCGAGAATCAGTGCAATTACTGCTGAGTGATTATTCTGTCCTTGCCCCAAATCTCCCGTCCACACTGTGAATACAGATACTTAAATGTATCTCACCTATTAGACACTCCCGCGCCCCCCCCCCCATAAAATTGGTTGTGAGGTCATGGTTTGAGAGCGAGCAAGTAGCGGGTAGAGGAGGGGTGCTTAGGGCCATGGCATGGGTTTAGACACTTCTGTCCCATGGGGAGGGTGGAGATCACCTGCTGGGGACACACGGAGAGCTTTCAGCAGCAGAGCAGGTTTCACTCAAGAGGAAAGCACACACATCTACATAAGACTGAATTTTCCCCAGCAGCTCTCAGTCTAGAATTGTAATGTCTGAATAAAATATTTGCACTCAATGACCTCCATATTCTTCCTTAGGGTTTATCATCAGTTTAATAATTCTTTCTGGAACATATAGGAGAAGATGAATATCAGTGAACCCGTTTGTATATTCTGAAATTAGCCTTTTATTTTATTGAGAATCTGACACGTCGTTTCTCTAAATTATTTCCTGTTGACTCTTCAAAGATTTTGAAAATATTTTCCACTTCATTCTATAATGGGGCTAAAATATTTAAATCACTGATTTCATTTAAGAGACTTTCTTTCTAGTCTTTCACACACTTAGCCTTCAATTACATAGTAACTAACCTTAGTTTTCTCTTTGTAATTTGGAAATACTTAGTCCTTCAGGAGACAGAAGCTACGTAAGCAATTATTAGCTCTGCCCTGCTCTCGCACAAAGCAGTGTTCTCTAATTTTTTCTTGTTGTTTAAGGGCAAGTTAAGGTTTCTCTTTTTTATATTCTGTTGATTTTTCATAAATTTCATATCATTAAGCATTGGAAAATTATTTCTAATTTCTGTGACTTGATTTTGCATTCATTCTTCATTTTTAATTCTTCTTCCTGTATTTTGCAGAGTTCCTTTCAAAATCATGGAATTCTTTGGATAGCTCCACTGAGCTTTTAGGATTCCTCTTAATTTTACTTTATTTTATTTGTGATTCTATTTTGTAACCTTTATTCTGTTTTAAACAATCTGGCCATAAGGATATTCTTATTTGTTATGAAAACTTTGATACCTACTATACTAAATTTGAATTAAGTCTGGCTTGGTTTTTAATTCCCTTTCTTGTCTATTATATATTCCTGATCAGAGAATTATCAGCCACCATATGCGATTTTCCTTCTTTGGGATTTAAGCATTTATGATTCCTTGAAGGTGACTCCCTGCATATGCTTATCACTGCATATTCTCAGGTCTGCATTCAACTGAGATGGGAAGAAGCTCTTCATTGGGCTAAGCAGTGCACACTCCCTCCTCTATTTCTCTCCCCGCGTTCTCCCATTCACTATTGACATTTAATTTGACCCACATTAAAAATAAGTTAACCAGGTTTCCTTACTGCAGGATTTCTGAGAGACTTTGAACTCTCAAGGTACAAAAGGGAGATAGAGTGCGCTGTGGCATTTCCAAATATATTTGAAGAGGAGTGCTTTCTGAGAGAAGCAGGTCATGTATTTGAAGCAGGTCAGGTATTTCCACAAATCACACTTGGAAAAAGCAGATGTAGTTGTTGTTGTTGTTGTTGTTGTTGTTGTTGTTTCCTGGAGGAATCCTTTGCTTACAGCTGATTGTGGCTAATTTTCTGAAATTTAAAAGATGACCCAAAAAATGAATCCAAATGATCATGTTTTAAGAGTTATGTTTTCATTCTTTCTTCATTATTGTGTTTTCTAAATTACCTGTGAAGAGAAGCATTTATATCAACTTTATAATTTAAAAATGACCTTACTCTAAAAAAGCTTAAAAAATACTCTGAGAGAATGTCCTCTGATTTCTTTGTTGATTTTTTTTTTCTTTCCATTTGGAAGTGCTTCCACTAAACCTGAGTGTGGAGAGGGATTCCTATGATATCTCTCTTTCTACCAGCATTTATTCCATACACAGTAGTTTTGACTTTCAGATTCCATGAACTCAGCTGTACAAAATGTAACTTTAAAAAGTTTAGCAGATCATAATTCTTTTATAAGCCTCACTTCTCACAGAAAGTTGAAAATTAATCTAGTCACTTCAGGTTAAAATACAATCTGCCCATGCTTTCTTTTTTGTTTTTTAAATTACTGGAAGTTTAATTGAGTCAATTAGGATTTTCCCACCTCTGCTGCTTTCTCAGAATTGATCCCAGGCTCTATAAAGCCAACAGTCTAGCACTGTTCTGTGTCAACATCAGCCGAGATGTGATTGTAATTTGGAAATTGTACAGTAATTTTGCTAATAACAATATGTTGAACAAAGCCTGCTTTAAGGGAATAAGCAGTTCTGGAGGCCAGCAAAGAAAGGTATATATTTCAAAATAACCTTGAACTTGCCATGCTTGAGCAGTAATGTTGGTGGGAAAAAAAGGGAGAGAGGATCCTGTAAGGAGGTGTATTATGAGAATCTCCTACTTCATATTTGAGTTGAGTTTGTCCAAAATTGGCATAGCCTTTTTTTTTTTCCCCCATAATAAGGAAATTTCAGTCCTTAAAAAGCAATACAAGATTAAATGAGTATCAACTGTTTGACTTAACTTTGATTCTGCTTGGTTAAAAAACCTGTAGGAAAACAAGGAGAAAATATGACTTAAGCCTTACCTTAATTTACTAAAGATTTATGAAGACAGTTTTGGAAGAGGGCACAATTTGGAAAGAATATAAAACAGTAACAACATAGATGCAGGAGGGATTCAAAACTTGGGAAGTACGGAGGCAAGAACTAAGAGGTCTGTAAGGAGAAAACGCGAGTCAGGCTGCAAATACAGAAGGTTTCACTATTGAGCAAAAAAAGCCAAATTCTTTGTGTTTGGTGATGAAATTAACTGGAAAACTACCAATGATCACATTTTATGGTGCATATATACAAATTAAATTACTATGGGTAAAAAGATCTTCCCTAAAATTAACTAGTGCCCCCACCCATGCTTAGCTTAATTTATTTCTCCAAAGAACGCTTTACATCAACCTCATTAAGCAGCCAAATATGATGCTTAATTGCGTAGATGATACTTGAGCAGTCCCATCCGTCCCTCCCTCCCTCCCCTTTTCTTCCCTTTTCCCTTGACCTTTATGACAAACTATATACCTTGGACGTAAGTCATATGGTCTGAGTAAAGCAACAAAATTTTAGGAGAGGCAAATATGGAGAAGTTCAGAACACCAGATAAATAAAACCTAGGATATTCAGCTAAGGATTATCATCCTTTATATCAACGCCTTACATCGTGTATTTTGTATTTCTTTTATTTGTTTATTGCATCAGATGATTTTCCTATATGTGAAATTTCTTTCTGAAATTGTATCCATGACAGAAAAGTATTTTTAGGATTACGTTGGGCAAAATATTTTCAAGGTTTCATAAGGAACATAAGGAAGACAATGAATGCTTGACTTTGAATTGTTCATAATTTAATACAGTAGACAGAAGTGACTCAGATAAGAGCAGGGGGGAAAATCTATGAATTCAATAATTCTTCCTATTCTCAAATTCTCTGAAAATCCTCATTGTACTGCAGAAAGACCCTTCAAGCCAATATTACTGTACTATGTATTATGAAAATTAGAGAATTGTATCAGGTTAAATCCTTATGTCACAAAGCTTTGTGCAAGAGCCAATTTAAGAAAAGCACTTTAACTTTGATCTGAACCCAGGGCATTATGATACAAAGTTCTCCCTTTGTGTTCGGTAGATCCATGCCCTGGGATTTGAGTGACAGAAAAGTACCGCTTGCACCTGTAATTGCTTTTTGGAAAACAAAGAATTCATTTAAAAGCACATGTCAAGAGCTAGGGCTAAATGTTTTTCAGTTTTTACTTTCAGCTCAGATTAAAATGGCTTTGAATGTAATAAAAACTCCATTTAATACCACATATTTCTATGCAGGACTTTAAAGCCATATTCAAAGTAATGATTAACATTAAGGAATATAGACAATAAAGGAATATAGAAAGTGGAACAGGAGCACAATATCATTATGCTCCAGTTTCAATCTTAGAGAAAACAGAAAATACAGGTACAAGTCATCTGGAAATTTTAAGTAGAAGTTTCTTAATCTAGCTTTGGAATTTTTTTAAAAAAGACTGAGTCTTCTTATATTTAGATTATTCCAGCAATTAAAAATATTTTATCTGTAAGTCTATTTTTTTTTTTTTAAAGATTTATTTATTTATTTATTTATCCCCCCCTTGCTGCTTGTGCTTCCTGTGTCCATTCGCTGCATGTCTTCTCCGTGTCTGCTTATCTTCCCCTTGATGTGAGGTCCTGCTGCATCAGCCCCTCGCTCCGCGCGGGCCGGCCTGCCCTTACGAGGAGGACCCGGGAAGCGAACCCGGGGCCTCACACATGGTAAATGGGGGCTCTATGGGTTGAGCCACACCCGCTTCCTGTTGTGAGGTCCTGCCACATCAGCCCACCTCGCTGCGCGGGCCGGCCTGCCCTCACAAGGAGGCCCCGGGAAGCAAACCCGAGGCCTCCCATATGGTAAACGGGGGCTCTATCGACTGAGCCACTCCCACTTCCTGTAAGTCTATTTCTAATGCAGTAAAATTAATTAGGTACAAATAAAGAGGAACCATGAATGCCTGCACCAATAAATGTTGAATCTTTATGTGACTATTAAAATTGTTTAAGTCAGTCAGTCAGATGTGCAGAATATACAAATTTATATTTAGTTTTCTTTCCTCATCACATGCATTAAGACTCAGATTTAGGTTCCAACTTTTACACTAATGTTTTTCTGTGAGACTAGAAAGCTATAAACAAAGATGAAAGAAAAAAGTCAGTGACTTATAGGAGAAAAAGAGGATGTTTCTATTTAGCATTTCTTTTTCTTTGAAGTTCCAAGTTTTGAGCTTAAGACCTTTTCTTTCATGCCATATAAAATGGCTACTCTTTGAAATGTTCCAAATGGGTCAAATAGCTCTTCTTTAAAGCACTTACGAAGTGGGGTTGGCACTTGATATTTCAGAGGATCTAAGTTACATGTTATTTGTCTACATTTTAAAGGTTATCTCGGCTCTATCCTTACATTCATTCATTCAACAAATCTTTATTGAGTATCCATTTAGTAGTAGGAGCAAATCAATTGTGAATTCTGTCTTCATGCTGCTTAAGTCTCCTAAGAGAGTATGTGCAACAATCATCATAATGCCAGGCAAAAAGGGCTAAGGACCACAAAAAGAGCACGACCCTCCCATAACTTACCTGCCACATACTAGAGCTACAGTCAGTCTTTCGAGGCAACAATTCAATAAATTAGATAAATTCATTCTTGTTGATATGTTATTAGGAAAAAAAATCTCCCTTCCACAATAAGTCAACCTGATTTTCTATATAAATAGACTTTATAGATTATCTGGTATCTTTGGCAAGTCAGAAATCCCAACTCAAACTAGCAAAGCAAGTGGGGTGGGGGGAGAGAGGGAGTCTGATATAACTGATAAAGACCTGGCTAAAACCATGAACTCATATTGTATTATTATATTCTTTTATCTCTTTCCTTCCTTCCCACTCTTGCTCTCACCTTGCTATCCATCCCCACTCCAAAATTTGTCCCTATACCTTTCTGCATAATGGTTTTATCCTCTCTTTCTGCAGATAAACTCTCTCGAGGTGTCAGAAAACATGATTGCAGGTTTATGTTATTCCACCATATGGCCTCAGCAAAGAGAGCTTGTTTTTCCAGTAAATAGATGTTTCTAAGAATCCCAGAGAAAGAGGTGGTATTGGTCCAGATTGAGCCCAGCCCTAATCCTTGGACCAATCACTTTGACCTATTGACCGGGATTCTCTGATTGGCTGGCCAGAGAGAATGGGAATGTGATTGGCAACGGTACATAGAATATGTTACAGCATAGTGTCTCATAAGAGGTGGCTGATATAGCAGAGTATAATGTGCATGTCTTGTGTTATCAGAAGCTGACCATGAGATCATGATTTGAATTATAAAATATATTTGGGAAGGGATTGCAGAAAACATCGGTATTGGAGAAGGAAAATGAAACAGGAAGGGAAGGTAGAAAATATATGCTGTGCTAATGAGCAGGTCCACTCATTGTTAACCTTGTGTTCAACTGGATTCCAGTCCCACTGGGGATCCACCCATACAAAACCATGCAGGGTATTCCTGTAGGTTGTTCCATAGGCAGGTGGAAGAATCATGGGATTTACCCACCTACTCCCAAATGTCATCAGTTGAGGACTGTTGCCTAGCACTGCCGACTTTCCTCCACACTGGGTGGAGCATCGTGCTATGACCAGGAAGTTTCTTTTCGCAGTGTATTGCCAATACCAAGTTAAAACCTTCAGTGTTCAGAGGTATGATGAGTACTTAGGAGATCTGAGGTGGGCTACAAACATGCTCATTATAGGGAGAGACGCTGGTCAAAAAAAAGAGAAAATATAGTTGGCTACTTTCAGACCATGTTGGCCAATATAAAGAAGGAACTCTTTGAGAGAAATTTCACGTACACTGGCTTATAATTCATAGAGTTCACATCACCTCATACCTTTTAAGCTTTGCCAGTAAGATCAGTCCCAACGGTTGAATCTGTTTAGTGTCTAGGAGTGAGAATTATTTGGAAATGCCTATTTCACCACCAAATACACACTCTTTCACAATCTTTTCTGAAACCAAGAACCCCTCTGTTAAATTGAATGTGAGGTTATTACTAAGTGTAACATACATTCTTCATAAATTGATGTATTTGTACTGGAGAAACTTCGCCAAAAGACTCCAAAGCGCTTTACTGTCCCTATCTCCCACTCCATTGTTAGTCCCAGTGGCAGCCTTACCCCTGCTTCAACTGTAGGGGGGGAGGGAGCACTTCATTTTACATCTTCTTATAGTCACCCAAACTACCAAGATTAGCAGATTGATAGTGAATTATCTTCAAGGAAATCTGGAGATCCAGAATGCAACATTTTATTTTGGAACTAATACTTGTATCTTGGATCTGTCCATAGAATTAGCTGCATTTTGAGATCAAACCAAGGGTCATAAAATTTTAATTATTTCTATTTTTCTATGTGGATTACAGGGCCTGGTGTAACAAGCAGTCAATAAATGTGGGTTAAATAAATTTTGGGGTATCTTCTTAGTGAATCCCAAACCAGAGATAAATGCAATTAACCTAATCCAAGGGAGTGCACCTGACAAATTGCTTGATGTAGATTTATGATTCTAGTGGAAAACCTCTGGCCATAAGAGCTCATTCTTGGAATATATTTATAAATACTTGTGGGACAGAGTCATATAATGTTCCATGAAGGAAATGGAACATGTTGTCTCCCCACACATCTATTTACCGAGTTAGGTAGAGGAACTAATGGTACATTACCTAGGAACAGAAACTCCTTGCATTATAGAGGACCACAGGAGGCCTAGCAATAATGAAGAAAGGAGAGCAAAGGGTGCTCCTCCCACGGAATGTGGCAGACTGAGCTTGCGCTAGGAACGCTTACTTAGCTAGAGAACCTGGAAAGCCCCTGAAAAATGCCACCTCATTCTGCAGAAGACAGGGCAGCTCAAAGGCATTATTTCCCCATGGTAGATCTTGAATCTGACACAATATGTGCAAAAGAAAGCTTTCACCTTTCCTTTCTTTTACTAGGCTTTATTTTAAGTACGTGCATATTCTTTTTTGTGTTTGTTTTGACACCGTGAGAGACCTAAAACAAAATCACTTTAAAATCTAAAGAATGGACAGATCATCAAATATATCACCATAAAGATCAATGGAAAAGACAGAATCTAGAAATGAAGTACTGATACATGCTTCAACCTGGATCTACCTTCAAAACACTACGTCAAGTGAAAGAAGCCAGACAAAAAAGGCCACACATTGTAAGACTGTTTGCATTAAAGTATCTAGAATAGGTAAATTCATAGAGACAGAGCAGATTAGTGGTTACCAGGGGCTGGGAATGGGAGTGACTGCTTAATTTTGTTTCCTTTGGGGATGATGAAAGTGTTTTGGAGCTAGATAGAGGAGATGATGCACCACATTGTGAATGTACTAATTGAACTGAAGTGTGCAGTTTAAAATGGATAATTTTATGTGATTTGAATTTTACCTCAATAACAAAAAACCTTAAAAATGCAAACGAAGAGAGCCAGCATATAATGGGAAGAACAATTTGATTTATATAAAAGTGGGTGTGACTGGGAACCTGCCACTAAAAGTTGTAAACATTAGCTATATCATATGTAAATTGATAAGACTGGAGTGCTGCATTTATGGTAACTATTCAACAAATGTTGAATTGTTATTCTAATTTAACATTTTTGAATAATAATAGCATTGACAGTGAGCAAATAATAGTTTGTCTCTGACAGGATTTTCTAAACATCCACAAGCATCACCTATTCTTTAAAAACGTAAAAGATGACAATAAACCACAGTAGAGTGAAGCCCAAGCTCAGAGTTGAGATGTGTTACACTGTGCAACTGACAAACAAGTGATTGTGAAAAAATGTACAAAGACTGTTAATTCTAGGTATTTTTTCCCTTTTCTATAAAACACTATATCAAAGGAACATTTAATTTTCTCCAAGTTTAATATTATAGGATTCAACCATGGGCATATGAGAATAAACTGAGTAATTGCTGTGATTTTTAGAATTTGATTTCCTAAAGGATAAAAATAATATGGGGGTGGGTGTGGGGTAGCACCTTTGAGGTCAGAGATTACCTGGATGATTTAAAGCAGATTAAATATACAAGTTGTGTCTCATGTGCCGATTCTGGTTGGATGGTAATAGCTAGCTGGGCTGGGAAGGAGTTTGTGATACTTTTTGTGGGACATAGTGCTACGATAGACCAGGGAGATCTGCTATGACTGGGAGGCGCTGACCACACAGCTGACACATACTTGATTTCCCTGACTGAAGCGATAAATAAACCAGACTAGGGCAGCAACAACACAAGTGTCCCTTAAAGGCAAAACGGATGGGAGGTGGTATTGGTATAGCTCTTTACACTGACCAACCTTAACATGTTTTTCCTCAAACTTCACGTGATTTAGAGGCTGACTGTGGAAAATTATTATAGAAATACTAGACTTTACCTCTAGTTGTTTTTTCTGTCTCAAATGAAAAAATATTTTCATGCTCATCAAAATTATCAAAATTTCCCCTCATTTCTGCAAGTTCAAGATTTGAATGTGTGCGCACGTGTGTTTAGCTGTAAGATTTGAATCCGATTTTCTTAACTCCTGTGAGCACAGCTTAAATCCAATAAAACCCAGCAGGCATGCCAAGCCAGCCCTAGTTTTTCTTGCACAGTTTAGTGTTTAATCAAAAGGTCCTAGGCATTATGCAGATCAAAAACAATTCTAAAATGCCATATGGTAACCCCTGCTAAATAAAGGTTTTGAGCCACAGCGGGTGATGAGAGCTCTTCAGTCTGAGAGGGTAGAAATGTTATCGTGTTTGGGATGATGCGAAAATTGGGGAGCAGGGAGGCTGGAAATCAAAGGGGGTGCAAGAGATGGGAAAAAGATACTGTAATGGGATGAATATTCCTTATGAGAGAATCTCTCTGAATTGCTACCTTGGCATAAATGTTAAGAAGCCAGGTGAAATATGCAGTATCATCACCAGTGTGGGAGGAGGATTTATTAATTTTTCAGGCTCTAATTCATAACATATCCTATATTTTTATTATAGACAAGGTATAATAAATTCAAATTCTTTCAGTATTCTGCTTAAATTCTTAAGGTAAATTATGTATGTGATATGTTTTAGTTAACAGAATGTAGGATTTAAAAGCCCCAGGATATGTGTGTGCATGTAATGTGTGGAAAATGTAGTGGTATCTATGCAGAAAGGTCAACAGTCTCCTGGCACGGATCTTATCTTTAGCTACATAGAGCTAGACGGTCCTCTCGAGAAAAGCATATGCTCTTGATTCGAATTAAGTGGCTACAAAAAGCCCCCCCACCCCCAATCTCGGTTTAATAATGGCTGCAAACTCCTGCAGAACCTTCATGGCTGATGACTGGAAGTCAGAGCACAGTTTTGTGGCTTTGGCTTGAATTTTCGGAATACCTCCCTTACAAATTTTTAGTTTTTGGCAGTTACTCAGCTCCAGATGGCACATGCTTGCTTAGAATTGTGACACTTTGTTGGAGTGCTAAAGTGATATATATTCATCAATAGATCTTTTGACATCACCTTGTATATTGCTTAAAACCATAAAACCAATAAACAAATATCCAACTTTTTGAAAAAAAAATAAATGGGAACTAATCTAAATAAATGCTCTCTTTCATGTGATGTACAAAGTTATTCCAACAAGGGGATGAACTTCTCCCTTTCTTTGGACGCACCCGCATCACCTTGCCCACTCCATTTTGAGAAGAGCAGTGTGCATTTAGGGCTGAATGGACAATAACTTTTATCTAGGCCAGTGTCACAATCCAGTAATTTCACATCCTGTACTTTGGGTTTTGCAGAAGTCTCTGCAAAGTTACAATACTCAAAATCAGATGCGGAGCACAGACTACATTGGAGGGCACCATTACTCTTGGTAAGAATAATGAAAGCACTGTTTCCAGTTGTTAGTGGGAGTGACTCCAGAACTAGGTTACCGGGCTTCAGCTAAGTGGTCAAGTTTCAGAAGTGTGACTCTAACTCCAGTGGGGAAACTGTTATTTATTGAGAAGTAACACAAAGACCCAGTCCTGCATATTGGGCAAACATGAAAAGGGTTGAAGATAGACTTAAATATAGGGAGTAGGTGGGAGAAAACAATTTGACCTGGACTCACCTGGTACCAGGAAAAGCAACACAGCCCTCTATTCGATAAATGGACGGTCTTAAATAATATTGGTTCAGCAACATATGAAACTAACTTTCAGATGGGAGGTATCTGTGTTTACCATGAAGAGGAGCTAGGGAAAGCAAAGTTGAATTCGGCACAGGACACATATTTTAGAGCAGACAATATAATGTATGTGGTATGGTACAGATGTTTTAAAAATGAGAATCTGACACCACATAAAACTCAAATCCTTAAACTAAGCTCTTCTTATATTTATGCATTTTCATTATTTCCATTAACCTCATCCCATTCCTGAGATTGGTTCCTTTATAACCCTTATCCTTGTGCACAGTTTTGTATAATATGTGATTTTATTTTCTCTTTGTGATAAATGATAATCCTTTTTTTTTTTTTAATTCAAGTCATGGTAGATTTTAGTAATTTTAATTGTAAATTATTAATTTTCATTTTTGTCCTTTAAATAGTGGTAAAAACATGAAAAAGATGTACTTACTTCATAGCAAAATCACACCTGTCTTCCTTCTGTGCACAAGACTTCCTATAATTATGCTTCATAATTCTCTTATAAATGCATGATCACTTATGATTGATATATGTTTATAGAATGCAAAACCCAGTATTGTGTAGGAAAAGTACTGAATGTAGTTAAAATATTGGATGTATTTTTATCTTTCTTTAGAATTTTATAATGGTAGAATTACCATATAGTCTAAAAACAACTGATTATTGAAAGATAATGTTCTAAAATGCTGGGTTAGAGAATATTCACTTTGAAGTTAGACAGCATGTTAATTTGTAAAAGAAGAGCTGTGGAAGCAGAATAGGGATGTTTTCATCCTTTGACAATTTTAACAGTTTCGCAATGGAAAATTAACTCAATCTCATGTTGTGCACTTATTTTAAAATGGCGAACTATTACTAGCACTCTCAGCAATTTGCAGCATCAAATTAAAATCCTCTCAGCAGAAAAGCATCTTTATTCCAGGCCTGAAATAATCTCCAACAATAATTTTTCTAGGGCAATTAATATCAATATTTATTTTCATTTTCCCACATATTTAACACATCTCATTGTTTGCTATTCCTTTTTCATCTCTTAGCTTCCATCTGGGAGTATTTTCTTTGTGCTAAATAGACCCTTTTAGTATTCCCTTAGTAAGGGTCTGTTGCTTACATTGTCTGGAACTCAGGGGAAGGCTTTGTTTTGATGATAACTGATAAATGCTGTTACTGAGAAGGTCTAACATACATGTAATTGGATTTTCAGAAGGAGAGAAAGGAGAGGAGGAAAAGAACAGAATAGAATTACTAGTTGGAGAAATAAATAACTAAAATTTTACTAAAACTCATGGAAGATATGAATCTACACATTCACAAAGCTTTGGAAACCCCTTAGCAGGATAAATCAAAATAAATTTACTCATAGGCATAAAGTAGAATATCATTAAAATGCAAAGAATAAGAACAAATTTTAAACTAGCTAGAATAGTGAACTCCATAAGCAATGTTCAGCCTGTTTAGAATGGTGGAATAAGTTCTCCCCTAGCTGATTCTGAGTTAGCTCTTCACTACTGGACAGGTAAGTCTCTTCCTGAAACTTTTCTCTTCTCCATCACCCCATAATACTAATTCACCCTCCTCTTCGATTCATTGATACCTTTTTCAGTAGACTCTTTTGTCAATACTAGGTAGCTTAGTATGCCTTTCCCAGTGGTATTTAATCACTAAATGTATTTTCTCCCCTTGAAGTGCAAGGTACTTCTCTCAGCTGTGAGAATATCAAGCAGAGACAAATACGGCTAATAAGAATTAGACTATTATGTTTCCCCAATTTGTAATGCTTGACTCATCCTACTTATAGGTTCTTTAGATAGGATAGAGGGGAGATCCTGAAAAGTAGAATTCATCAGGATCATCTAATATGGACCATAGATATGTGCCCAAATATGAATAGCAGCTAGAAACTTCTCATGAGCATGTGGTAATTCCTATAATTGCTTTAAGCCTTTTCTCCTTTATCTGAATTTGCCTTTATCCCCGTTATCATCTTTCGTTAGTATCTGGCTAGTGGAAGCACATATTGCTCTGAAAGACCTTTGAAACAGATGATGGCAGGTGTGAATTGCAGTAGGCAAAGAATGACAAAGTTGTAAAATTGTGAAAAAAACATCAATCTTTAACAAATTACATATTTTGGCACATAATAAAGCAAACAATATGGTTCTGGAAATGCTTCTTTATGGAAGAGAATATGAGAGGCCCCTCTATGAAACTGTTAATGACAACATGTTATAGATGGGACATGGCCACCTCAATTATTCTAAAAATATTTTTCTGCATAGTAGTTTATGACATTATTCCTAATCTCTTGCTATTCCCATGCAAATCTTATACTTGTTTGACTCAACTTTTTATATTTTAATATAAAATTCTAGTAATCAATATCCAGGTTAGTGACCAGAATTTGGCACAAAACTTGGAATCAAAACATGTTGGATCCCAAAATAATTTGAAAAGTTCAATCAAATAATTTAGAAAATAAGTTCATGGAGAAAATATAGTATCTGAAAGGTGAGATTTATAAATAAATAGCAATCACAGAGCACAGTATGTGCCAAGAGACTTAGATCTGTGACGATCACACCAATATTGATTTGTTAAAATACTGACATACATATTTCCAGGGAGTTTGGCCACTGCCCCCAGCTTTCGAAGCTCCCTTCCTCCACAGCCCTTGCCCAGGACCTCACCAATTTCTCCACAATTAACTAGGCTACAGGGGATGCCTGCAAATGGAGGAAGGCTACAGGAGTTATATGAGGTTTTGGAGGTCTTCTGGAGATGTATTCCCGAGGCAGGACAATCCCTTTTATAATCCCTGTTAAATTTCACCTCCATTTTATATTAATCATAAAAACTCAGAGATAGAGTGGTTATGAAAAAAAATCAGTAAAAATTTATTAACTGTACCTATTAAATCAAATAATTTTATTCATAAAAAGAAGTGTAATATATCAGACCACAGTTGTTCTGTGCCATGCTTTTTAAAGAATGCAAGTAAAGCTGGAGATTAAGAGAGGACCAAGAGGATGAATTTCAAAGACGTATTTTATGGCCTTAGTTAAGAAACAGAGTTAATATCTCAAGCACAGAAATCTGAAAGGAATCATAAAATGTATACTAACTGTGCTTAAAACACTAGCAAATCCCCCAAAACCTATTTACACACCTATTATCTATTGATCAAGGAGCTAAGAATCCAGCTCAGACAGATTAGATAATGAACAAATAAAGTTATTTAAACAGATTTTCCTATTGACTATTTCTTATAACTGATTGTCCAAGCAGCATGCATATACATTAATGATGACACATAAAAGTATAAAACAGAGCCATGTTTGGGGTTGGACTGGGTGTAAGGACAAAAATTATGAATTCCTAGGGCATTATGGTTTGTACATGAACCTAACATTAAAGCTACCTAAAGATAAGTTTCCTGGATAACTTCTCAGCCCTGCATTTCTATTAGATCTTTAATGATTTAAGAAAAATATGAATTTTTGAAAGTCCCAATTGAACTAGACATATTACCTGGGAGCATTTTCAGCATTACTGTTTTTGTTTTCCATATTACTTGCAGAGCCCCTGGATGGGGAAGTTAGAAAATACAATAGAAATAGGTTTTAGAATAGAGTTAGGGTATGGCAGTGCTAAAGGCTCCCGCAGGCCCTAAGGTAGAAGTAGTTCTAAAAGGAGAATGGACTTTTGTGGAGAATACACTTGGTGTATGGAAAATCATAAACGAAAGTTTTATGGTGATTAGATACACAGGATATATTTCAGAAACACCTGAGTAAGTGCGAAACCCACTGAATCCCTACAAAACAGATCCAAAAATGATAACGTCAGGCATGTTATCCTTACCTGAACACGAGTATCCTTGTAATTTTGGATGTTGATTTTAGTTTATAAACTATGCATGAAAATAAGAGTTTTACTCAACAGAATCCAGTGATAATCAATGGTTTTTAAGCCAATTATATTTTTTCAAATTTGAAACTGCCATAATCAAGCATGATTTCAGAATAACTAAAGATTTAAGTTCTTTATATATTTGGATTATAGTCTATATATTGAGAAATTTACACAAAATTCCCTTGGTTTTTTTAAAACCCATATTTTTTCTTCCCTCCGTAAATTCAAGAGTTTAGAGATAAGTATCTTTAATCAGAAAATATGACAAATATCTTCCACCTTTATTATTTTAGGTCATAAATATCTTAAGTCCAGATATAGTAGATCTGCTTTATTTAAAATGATTTTTAAACAAAGCATTTTGATTAGGGATGCAGGGTATATTTTAACTTTAATTTTATGATCTTTGATACAATTTGCAACACATTATGTTAATTAGTAACATGTTACTAATTAGATGTGAAAAGCAGCTCCATGGAAACATTTTTAGACTATTCCTAAATTCCTTAAAGAATATATAAATGGACAATGGTAAAGGACAAAGGGAAATTCATAGTTTACAGTTAAGGTAGAGAGAAAAGATTACATGAAGGATACTCTGACTATACCAGAGAGAAAGAATACCTGAAGAGTGTATCCACAGACCACAAAGAATTCCTTAATAGTGTTTCATGCTGCTCCATGTTTGGTCAAGAACTGGACACAAACATACTTTGGACAGAAAAACATGGGTGTCACTGTTTGGATGAGAGCCCTACCAGTCTATTTATAGTAGAAGCTAGTGGAAAAGTCTGAAGAAGGGGTATGATCAGAGAAAATAAGTGAAAACAACTACTTAAAGAATTGTGGCTGTGATTAGAAGTATAGTAACAGGTTAAGAATTTAAGGTGATATTTTTTGTAAAGGGAAGAGACTTAAGCATATGTAAATGATGCAGAGGAAATAGTAGAGATTGGACATGCAAGAGGAATATCAGAGAATTTCTTTGGAAAGTTTCTTGAAATAATTAAATAAGAAATGATGGGATCTTAAACACAGGCAGAGATATTAGTCATAAGGACAGCATAGAAATAAAATGAGGAGAAATTAGATGGCACAAAGAAATTACAAATATACACCATAATATTTTTTACAGCAGTGTGCAAAGCATTTAATATATCATCTTTTATGACAATTTCAAATGCTATCTCTATTTTACTTCTATGGGAACTTAGACCAAGAGAGTTTAAAGTAGCATGCTGTAAAGGAAAGTGTTGATCCATGACAATCCAGCTCTATAGCCTGTTTTTGTAACAACCACGATGTGCTTTATATTTGTCAATTTGAAGATTTATGTAGAATAAGTTTCCTTATGACTAAGCCTTTCCACTTCAAGAAGAAGGTGAGTCCATTTGCTGAGAGAAGAAGATGGAAGCTAAATTTTTTGAAGAGTAGAAAGGGTGGAAAATGAGAATATGAACTAAGTACACATATTTGGCTGACCTGAAGTTTGGCAATCATGAATTTATAATGTTTTCCATTTCCATGGTGAGTGAGAAAAAATATGGGACCAGGAGTTTGAGGATTGCCAAGAGAGCAGTTGACAATATGGACCATGTGATCTAGGTTTGCCACCTGGCATCCAACCTGGAGAGAGAATGGTACGACCACCAGAAGAGTGGTATGGAGGAGGAGGAGAAACAGTTCCAAATGACTGCCTGTCCTGATCTGGCTATAGTGTAGGTGTAGTGGTGTCGCTGAACAAGCAAGCTGGAAGGACATAATAATGGGACATAACATTTTGTGGCTGACATTTATCTCTTACTATGCACAAAATTATCAAAGAAGGTGATTAATATAGGAATTAGTAATTTCACTTATACAGTAACTTCAGCATATGGTCATGGGAGAAGGTCACTGAAATTTGAAGTGAAAGACAACAGATTTTAAGAAAGCAAGAAAGAAAAGATCAGGGTGCTAGAGAGTCAGCCATCAGATACGTTGAAGGCTGATAGAATCATGGCAGGATTTATTGGGAAGAGGACTACTGGGTGCCATTGCCTTCAAAGACTGGGGTAAGGCTTGTGACCAGAGCAGTGGATCTCTATTCTATGAACTGCAGCATGCAGTGTTTCCCTACAAACAGCAGTTTGGGTTCATATAATTTAGGCAAAACTGATTATATAACAGTACCTAAAACTTTTTTTTAATTTAGAACTTTATAATGATAGTCAAGATTTGAGAATAATTGAGCTCTTTATTGGACAGCAATGTTTTGGCAAGAGGTAAATGTATGCATGAAAGGAAACACAATGAACTGCAAATGGCATGTAGAATGACTCGGTATCTCCAGTCTCTTCTCACTAATGAATTAATGATAGATTTGACTACGTTTGGGAAAGAGTATTACTTATATCCTGATAGCTTTATACTTTTCTTTCATCATCGATTATCACTACTTCATCAACATTAGTCTGTTCCAGAAGAGGCAGTTAATTGTTTTAGAGCATTTTTAGTAGCTGCAGAATATTTAGAATCCATGCACAGTTGTTCAAAGATAGATTCCAAGCTCAGAGCCTTGATCTAATCACTATATAGCTTTAGCTAATGCTGTTTCTAACTGTGTACGCTATCGAATGAAACAAGACCTTAAGGTGGTTTACTCCCCTCCATTTTATTCTACAAAAAAATTCTTGCTACTACTGGCTTTTAACTAGGATGCCACTGCAAATGTTAGATAAGATAATGCATCCTCTGAATATTTTTAAACTTATAAGAGAACAACCAGTACTCAACCTAAAAGTATCTCTCCCCATGAGTTATTTACTCTGTATCACCTCATGCCGTATTATCACCCCTTCTACCTGTATGCAGCTAACGGTTAATGACCACTTGGGCCACATCACTTCATTTCCGGAATCTTCAACTCAATAGAACCAATATAAAATCTTAAATCCCTTCCCCGCAAATCTTTTCCATGTCATTAAATGACCCCTGAATCACACTGTTGTTTAGGTAAAATTCATAGGGAATTCCTAGAGGTCATCTGTATTAATTTTCCTAGTAAACACAGTTTTCAAATCAGCGGCAAGTCCCGCTGACTGTACAGACATTTCTCCAATCTCCACTCCACTGCGCTGAACCCCCATGACCTTTACACGGGCCATTCCACTGTCTCTCCTAACAGCTCTCACTAAACCCCGGAAACCATCAGCCATATACGTTGACAATGTACATTGGTTCACACAACTCCCATCTTAAAACCTTCTAGTGACTTTTTATTGCAATTACTTATATGATACTAGATGTGGCTCATGCTTACGTCTCTGATATCACCTGCTATTATAGACATGCCATGCATGTCCAATTCTCCAAGCGTTGCACAGGCTGGTCCCACTCTTTTTGGAACTCTTTTACCCCAGATTTCATACCTGATTCATTTTAATTGTTCAAGTCACAATCCAAATGACACTGTCTCATAATTCCTTCCATTTCCAACACATACAAACTAACTTCATCTACCCAGGCCTTAATCCTCTTTCCTTTGAACTTATATGATTTATCTTCATAGACATTATCACTACCAGAATTCATACTATTTATTGTTTATATGTTTATTGGATGCCCATTTACACTAGAGAGCAATTATGGTCATTGATTTTTTACTGCCTAATTTATCAGGATATCTCAAAATCATACAAGAGTTTAACATGTAGTAAGTGTCCAATAAATAGATGAATGAATGAATCATTGCACAACGAATATATATGGGTTACTTTGTGATTTAAAAATTAAGTAAATAATTCTTATCAAATTTGAATTCATAAAACTTTCTTTTGTAATACATTTATAGAATTTTTACTGTTTTATAACAGAAAATGTATGCCAAATATGATAGTGCCAACATTAAAATAGAATTTTGCAATGTTATAATCACTCCATAAACTCAAAACTTTTGCTATCCATCTAAATATAGTTAAAGTGGATGATAATATGCGTAGAATGCTTTCAAAAGAGGTTAAAGCAAACCACGTGCCCATCAACAGATGAATGGATTAAAATATGTGGTATATTCATGCAAGGACTATTATTCAGCCATAAAAAGACGTGAAGTGCTGGTATATGCTACAACATGGATGAAACTTGAAGACATCATGTTGAGTGAAACAAGCCAGAAACAAAAGGAGAAGTATTGTATAATTTCTCTTATATGAACTATTTCAAAGTTTTAGAGACAGAAAGAAGAATAGTGGTTATCAGAAGTGGGGAGAGGGGAGAATGGGGAGTTATTGCTAAATGAGTATGAGTTTTGGTTTGGGATGATGAAAATAGCCAAGAGTTAGTGGTTAGAATTACCCAGTATTGTCAATGTACCTTATGCAAAGAATTGCCCATGTAGAATGGTTAAAATGATTATGATATATATGTATGACCACAATGAAAATAACTAGTTATTTAAACAATGAATTTAAAAAATCAGACTATATTATCATTTCCCTTTATATGACAGATGCTGGACTTTACAATCACATGTGTTTTAGTGCAGGAGGGATTGTATGCATGTAGGTGCTTGTGTTCACACATGTGGTTTTTTTTTCTGTCCTCGTATGGTAATGAAAAAGAGCTAGTGTTATTTCCAAACAGACACGGTTGAATTATAAAGCACTTTGCAATCCATTTTGAAAAATATCACTTAAATATTTATGAAACCACACAGGATTTTTAAAAGTTGTGGTTAAGAATTTTAACCTATTCTTTTTATTATGAAATATTTCAGGCATAAAAAGGTATGATGCATTATATAATAAATACCTGTGAGTCTACCTCTCAGCTAAGAAAACAAAAGTTATAAATATAACTCCTCTATAATCACAACCCTTCCCTTTTCCTTAAAAAATTGGCATTCTGAATTCGGTATGTCATTTATCTATATACCCATGCTGAAATATATTATTTTACTACCTATTTATCTCTAAACCATTTATCACATTGTCTTGCATGCTTTTAGAAAGGCTTTTCATGTATCCTTACATTTGCTTTTATTTTTTCCTCAACAAATTTCAAGGATTCATACATATTGACAAATGTAGCTGTAATCTATTCATTTTCACTACACTTAGAGCTCCATGTTAGGCATTTAGTAAAACTATTCTAATTTTAAAACTAAGTATTGATAAACGTTTAGATTTCTTCCAATTTTTCACTTATGCTATTGGTGTTTTTATGTTTCAACCACATTGTCAAGAGTTTCTCTGGATAAACACTTAACAGAGGGATATTTACATGATATTACTGAGTTGTTCTCCAAAGAGACTGTTCAATTTACAACCTTCATCAAAAACGTGAGGGATTTTCCATTTCTTCACACTCTTGGGAAAACTTATTTTTAAGCTTTAAAATTTTTGCCTATCTGAAGAGTGTTAAATGTATCACTTAGTGATTTTAATGACTATTTCCTTGATTACCAGGGATGTTGAGCTTGCTTTTCATATGTTTACTGGCATCATGGTTCTTCTACACTTCTATAAATTGCATATTTATATATTTTCCTTAATTTTTATACTGGGATATGTATCTTTCATAGTAGTTTGTATAAGTTCTTTATATTTTTGAATAGCAACTTTGTTCAGTGGTACTGCAAATAACATCTAGTCTGTGCCTTGTCCTTATTTTTAAGGTAGTTTTGAAAGAAGAGAAGTTGTTTTTAATAAAATGGTTTTCTGACCTTTATGTTTCTTTGTTTTTAACCTACTGTGCTTGAGGGAAGGCCTAGATTTATGTATTTTGCATGAGATTTTTTCCCCTTCACGTTAGAGCACAGAGCAAGCACATCAGGGTAATTTCCTACACAGGAAATGGAGCCCTCCAAGGTTTCTGGCTTATCTGGAGCACTGATTGGACTAAATTGTGAGGACCCAAGGCTTTCTCTAATCTTTTAGCAGACATTAAAGCCTTAAATTCTGCATCATGGAGATCAAGAAATTCTCAACTATCAGGTGGAGAGAGAAAACCTTTTTATAACATGCTTTCTGTCTTATGTTGTTTTGGACTGCAGCAATTTCTCATATTTTTATTGCAAACTCATCTGTTTATTTACAAGACATGTTTTTATATCTTATTCTGCATTCCTGTATTTTTACAAGAGTATTCAGACTAAGCCATTCACCACATTACTAAAAATTGCACCAAACCTACTTACATTTTAGGATCCTTTTTCTAGATCAATAAGGATGAAATACCAAACACCAGTAACTCTCTTTCAGAATATGTATTGTAAGTTACTATTTTTAAAAAATAATGGCCATTATTCTCCAGTGTCCATTTTTGTTTCTTTTTGTTCCTTCTACAGTTTTGGCTTTCAAATTATCTTCTCAACAACCAATTTTTGATTTTGAACTTCCTATATTATGCTTCATACTTAAGTTCATGTTCCTTTTATACTATTTAAGATGTTCCTGTTTTAATCTCAGCATAGTTTATATTTCACTTTCTCCCTCTCTCACACACACCATTTCATTATGTGCACTGCCAAGTTAGGCAGCACAGAGATATTCATGAGAATTTTATAGCCTATCATTCAAGTGGTTCACTTTGGGCAACATACCCATCCCATATCAGTATCATTGCCTCCATTTTGAATTAGCTTATAATTGAAGCTTTTCAAGCATATGCTATTCTACTTTAAATAGAAAAAACACTCAAAGCAGTGAACTCCTGTGGACTAGAGCTGTTATGCTTTACATGATCAAAGCCAGTTATTTGTAACTTTTGATTATTAACCTTTTGACCTGTAGCTTTCCTCTTTGGAAGTCTGGTCTCTGGAATTTTATTACAAGTCTTAATATTTTTTTCAGCATTGCAAATACAATAATTCTTTCCATGAAAACAGACTTATACATGATCATACTAGAAAAAAAAATCTTGAATTTAAATCAAACCATTATTGTTTCTTATTCATGCCAAGTTTTCTTATTATGTACATCTCTAATTATTAATGTGAAATCTACCTTGTCAACAAATTTGGTTTTTCAAACATAACGCACTGTTTGGTTAAATCTTCATATCTAGTTTCATTATTTGATAGCATGCTAGATTTATGCACGTAATTGTTTTGATTTCAGGTGCTTTGCAAACTTTATCATGCCCAAGTATACACAAGTTTCTTAAAAATGCCAAGCCTGGCCACATTGCCAGCGACTCTGAGTCAATATATCTGAGGCATGGCCTGTCAATCTTTGTTTTCAATGAACACTGAGATTATTCTGTTTCACCCTAACAATGCATTACACACAAAAGGTACAGAAATGTTATAATGAACAGGAATCTTGGTTGAAACTTTCCAGAGCGTACCAGCATTAAAGTAGACGTCTCTGGAAAAAATTCATTAACTAACTGGATCAGTTATAACCTCTCTTTCACCAGGTAATTTAAATCCATTTAACTGTCATAGAAAATTAAACTTAATTCTCATTTTCCCTTCGTTCGCCTCCATTTCAATATATCATAGGCATCTCAAGCTCAATACCCCTAAAACCAGATTTATTATTCCTTTGTTGCATGCACGTCCAATTTATTCTGTTGATTATACAATTTAGAAGTGTTTAAAATGGTTTCTTTTCTCTGCATTGCTACAGACTCTATTAGGGTCCTCAATTTCCCAATTGGCAAGTGGAATTACTGAAATTCTAACTGCTACCCTTGAATAGTCAAATGCAGCCAATCCTTCATCTAAATTACAGCCAAAGCAAACTTTGTGAAATACAAATACAATATCACTAATTAAAACCTTTACTTGTGTTCCTAACTTCTTAGCTTGTCAGAATATGGAAGCTGTGTACTTCTCCA
Organism: Cabassous unicinctus; assembly: GCA_029593785.1. NCBI lineage: Eukaryota > Metazoa > Chordata > Mammalia > Cingulata > Chlamyphoridae > Cabassous > Cabassous unicinctus. The sequence goes on along the minus strand of JAQZBX010001464.1, from coordinate 9,476 downwards.
GCCTCATTACTAGCTGCATTACGTGAAATGCACAGAATAACTCAAGTCCTTATCACATGACCTCTCTTTTCAGGTCACCATGGTTTTGCCACTGTTATTCACTCTTTTTAGATCACCGCATTCTCTTCCTTATATGCTCCACTGACGCTTACCAACCAAAAGGACCTTAGCCCAAATTTCATCTCCTCCTGGGCAAGAGTTTGTTACTCCATCAGTGTTTCTTGGCACCCAGTCGAATTAGTTGTACTTCCTGTGACCCTCCCCACCAACCTCTAATTGTTTCTATTGCAAACATTACTAAACTGGGGTTGTAGCCACTGTTTTCAAGATTATCACCTTGATCACCTTGAAGGCAGAAATCCTGTTTTATTCATCTTTGTCTTATTTTATATTATTTGGTATATAGCAAACATTTAATATATATTAAAAATATTTTTGAATGAAATTTTGTGCCTGAGTCTTTCATAAACAGTAAACTGGGTGTGATTTCGAAATGTCTGATTTATGCATAAAGTCCATTTGATTTTATTTCCCATTTTTGTATTTATCAAATTAGAAAATATCATCTACAAGGAGTTTCTGCATAATTCTCTCTGAAACTAAATTTAAACATTTTTTTTTTGCTTTGTTACTCCTGTGGTTTTTTGAAATTATTGTCTGGAGTGTTTTGTATATGTGGTCTCTTGATTACTGGGGATTTTTTCTCTTTTTCTTGTACCCTCTTCTTGCTGGCAATTTATAAATTTGACATGTATAACTTAATTTGAAATGTCAATAGGGAATGATACAGATATACACAAAGGGAGTATGCACTCACCTTGCTTAGTTTATTTATTTATTTTCTCAGTGACTATTCTCATTTAAACTGAACGTTGCAGGAAGGATCTTAATAAAAAAGCAAATATGTTTTTTAATCTGAGTAAACAGTAATTTCGACTATAGAGTTAACATTCTCTAGAGTAACTTATTTTTAAAAGAAGTTTCATTATTTTATTTTCAATATTTTTGAGGGCTGACAATGTATACATTAAATGATATATATATATATAGGCACTGAATTTGAATATGTGGGATACATTTTTCTGCAAGACAAATGGAAACCAGTTAATGTTTCACAGGACCATAAATCACAACCTGTTGAGTAATCTCTAACTTGTTTCTGTAGGAGGGAAAAACCTGCAAGTTAACCTCTGCCAGTATTACACTGGAAATTGTCTAGGAAAAAATAAAGTTAAGCCCAGCATTGCTCTTTAATAATATGCGATAAACTCTTGTCTATTTCCAAGTTTGGGGTAATGCTTTCTGACATACTGTACCATTTTAAATGTCTCTCAAAAGATTCTATACTATTGAAGATGTTTTTTTTCAAATACCAGAACATGGGTTGATATAGACAAAGGGAATTTATCTACTCACGGTTTCAGGGCTGGAAGTCCAAAATGGAAGCGCCACCAAGGCGAAGCTTTTTCCCCGGACTGTGCCACTCTCGTGCTGGCAGCCAGCACAGCCTTGGTCCTGCCCTTTCTCTCCAGGTTGTGTTCATTTCGGGCTTCCAGCTCCTCCCCTGGCTTTCTCCTCAGAAGCCCTGATCTAACAGGAGGGAGACCCCGCCTGCCTCAGCTGGGCCACACCTCAACTAAAAATAACACCCTCCACGGATCCCACTTATAATGGGCCACACCCACAGGAATGTGATTACTATTAAGAACATGTGTTTTCTGGGGCTCATAATTCAACCTACCACACATGGGAAAACTGAAGCTCCAAGGAAGTAAATGACGTACTATAAATAGCAAGTGGGGGTAGAGCCAGAACTGGAACCCCAAATCAGTGTTATTTCTGCTAACACATAACCTTTAACACTAAGTAGACGTTAGCCTGTCAAACCACCCCACCCAGTTTCAATGTGTTGAGTGTGAAGGTCTGTGAGTCTAAGGATGTTTTATTTTGCTATCAAAAACCTGCCTTTCCTTCCTTTTTATAACTGCACCCATTGCATTATGCTTTAAAATGGACCTTAAATGGCCATGAAGGCATAGATATAAACAGTTATAAAATGTACCTAAAACAAACGAGAATTGGTTTTTGTCAAAAGAAATGCATTATTTCACATGGTTCGCTGTAAGCAATCGCCATGGCAGCGTCTTCCTGCTGGGGCCTTTACGCATTGCGGTGAAAGGCGGGCTGCGGCGTGTACCTCTACTGTGGAGTACCGCACCTTCCCGGCCGTCAGATACACCTTGCGCAATCGCGTGACGCCACATTCAAGGTCAGAACATAAAGCCCGCCCGCACGCGTGCACGCAGCAAACGCTCCCGAGCCGCTCGGCTCTCTCCGCCTGCCTTGCGGCTTCAATCGCCCCTCAGCTGTCAGGATTCCTTTCCATCAACCCCATCCCTCGGCTCAGCTGATGCCACGTGGGGGGGAAAGCGTAACGAGCGATGTTGCGTTTGGGGGCGGGATGGGGAGGCCCAGCCCTGCCATGCCGGTACCATCCACGCTGAGTTTCTGTCTCACAGGTGTAAACACACTCTTTTGGCATTTATAGTAGAGGACAATGTTGGGGAAAATAGACTTCAAGTCTCTCTAAATTAATCTCTGTGGAATACTCCAAATTGTGTGTTCTGAGGTTTTGAAACATAAATCAGACAGTTCTATTTTTGCGTTAATTCCAACAATGTGAAGTCCCCAGACAGCAGTATCTACATATTCGGCATAGAAAGACGCTTCTTGCCTCTTCTCTGCAAAAACATATATTCACCTTATTAAGGGAGTGTATTTTTCCTGTAGCTAAGCAGCTGGCTTAGGTACTTACGAGCAATCCCTGTTACAAATGGTTACAATGCATGCATTTTGATTTAATACAATAAAACCTTTTATCTTACATATATTAAAACAGGAGATACAAATAGCTGCAGAAGTTAGTACCTAATTGCATATCTCTTAAATACTCACGGAAATCCTAATAATAAGGTTATAGAAATACAAATGCAAATTGATGTAATGGAAAAGAAAGAGTTCAGTTTTGTGCTATTTTTTACAGTTGTATTACTACTGTTATTTATAAAATCTGTATCTTCTTAAAAATAAAGTATTACTGTTAGTTATAATTGATTCTTTAAGGCTGCAAAAGTAGCGTTTTTATTTAAGCAGAATATAATAATTCATAAAATCAATTTATCTAATATGCTTAAATCCCATGGTCATTGATTTAGCAATGCTCTTGACTACACTATTACCTGCCTTTCTTCCCTCAGATCAAGAGCAACCTGTTTATTCTTTAAAAAAAGCCATCTGCTCCTTTAGGCAGATAGGAGAATTGTCAAGGCTATGGAGTAAACAATTCCTTCTGATATTCCTATAATATAATTCTACTTAAGCACTCAACTGCAATTTGCATAAAATGCAGTGGTATATGATAGCATATACCTGCTCTACTACCTTTCTTCTAAAAATATTCCTATAAGAGGAATGGAAATTAGCAGTAACATTTCTAGTTCAGACAGATATAAAATACTTTTCTTTATACTTTATTTGCTCTTTATTTCTGCATTAAAACCAACCAACTAAAGAAATAAACAAAAAACTATGGAAAATGCATTTTAGGAATCAGAGCTGTATCATTCTCAAAGTACTTTCATTTAATCAATACAATGAAATTTATAAAACTTTTTTAGTGAGAATTAAATGTAGCTGGATCTTAAATATGAAATGCTAGAAATAAAGAATAATTACAACGGGATAGAATTCATGGGATATGATAGTTGAATGAGTCATTTCTTCATTAGGAAACAGATAAGTCCATTATTTCTATCCTCAAAAATCTTTATTTGGGTTAAAATTTTGAGCTTTTATGATTATAGAAGCCTCATCTTGAGAGTCAACACCTCCTTTTATTTATTCATCTTTGAACTTCCAGTATTGTTCTCCATGCATATTTTCATAAATAAGAATGACTGTGCCCTTCCAAAATGCAAAACACAATCAAGGCACTCACAATTTTCTGAGTAAGGGGGAGTGTGGAGGTGAGACATGTAAACAGACAAAATTACAGTGAAACAAAGCTAATTTGGTAGTCAGAATTCAAAGGGCCTTGAATTGGGCCCTGAAAGACGAGTTAAGAGTTTGGTGAATAAGGTGTGGAGTTTTGAGGCAACCTGACAAGCAAGTATACAAGGAGACTGAGAAAGCCTTATGTTCAGACCAATGAGAATTTCAGTGTCTATGAGGCTTAAGGGACAGTGGTAGAAAGTAAGTTAGATCTCTGTATTTAGTAGCTACAAATTAAGTTAACATAATTACTTTTTTTACACAATTGGCCAAAGCACAAATATTTACAACTTCTATGGTCATTACACATAAAATTTAATATTTAATTGAAATGTCTTTCTTAGCAGCCAGGAACCAATGTGTGTGGCGAGATGGTGGACAATGGGGAAAATCATACTCTTTGGGAGACAAAAGCAGGCTAGTTTTCATAAATATACAAGTTGTAGGGTGGGAAGCCCTATCCATCTTATTAGGAGAATATTTTACTATTTTCTTTGAGTTTCTTCCACACTGCTGACCCTCTTTCTGTAATTTTTGAGGCTGGTTTATTTATGTTGATGTAAGTACAAATAATGACACCTGCTCAACAGCATAAAAACCATCGATTGGTAAACACATCCTGATTTTACCACTGGCCATGGTGCTCTCATTGCCAACTGGCCAGCAAGCAATCTTACCCCATGCTCCATCTTAGGACCCCTGCACCAACTATTTTAGGCTGGGTTCCTTACAAGCAGAGCATACCTTGAAGTTCCAAGGGTATGTGCCTAGCTTCAGCAGCGCCCCCTGGAGCTCTGGGATATGAACTGCACCACAGAGCTGGTCTCACCTTGTGGAAAACGCCATGTTTTCTGTTTCCCCAAGTCAGCTAGCTGAAGGCTGCCCCAGGATGGGGAGCAGGGGCAATAACTTCTAGGCACTGTGGGTACGAAAAGAGGCGAGCTGGGAGCCGTTAGAAAATTGGTGTCTGGTAGAAAATGAAATAGTGTGTACTTGAAGGTCACAAAGAAAAGTAAAACCAATACTATTTAGCGAGGAGAGCTAGAAGTGAGGGTGATTGGGCTCAGTATAAATTTTTCTGGCAGATTTTCACATCTGAAGCAGAGCAGGCACAGAAACACTTTAAGATCAGACAGAAAGGGTGCAGAGAGAACACATGTTGAGGTACTATTTTTAGGTCATTCTCAGCACCTGGTCCAAGAGACAAAACACCAAACTCATTAAGATTTTCATACCATGCAAAATAGACAGGCGGCAACGTCTACCCTGTCTACCTTCTAAAATGGTGCCTTGCATGATGCTGAATGCCTTTTACTCCCTAAAGTTGGAAAGATTAGGTACAAGGAAAAAGAGGTGGAAATTTATTTCTGGTCAGCAATATGGCTGTATTTGTCACCTTTAACTTATAAGATAAGGTTGATAATTCTCATCAGGATGTGCTAATCTTCCATATTTAAAAATAGTCAGCCAACCAACCAACCAACCATATATGAAAAAATTTAAAAAGAAACCTTCCCTTGTCCACATCACCTTAATACACTGCCCCAAATTCCCTGTTCCTGCTTATAGGAAAACATTTTCAGAGTGATTCTATACGGTCTCCTCTCCTCTCTCATTCTCCCTTGAACCCATTTCAATGAGGATTTTTCCCCAAATATGTCACGGGCAATTCCTTGGTCATAGTTGCTGGTGAGCCTAACATTATGATATCCAGTAGTTAATTCTCAGTCTTCATCTACTCCAAACATCAGTTAATGTGCTGATCACCCCTCTTTCTTGAAATACTTCTTCGTTTAGCTTCCATAATACTACTTTCAATTGATTCTCCTACTTCTGTTGCTTCTCCCTTCTTCTCAGTCCTCTTTGTCAGATCCTCCACTTCCCAGGTTTGTGTTTTCCCCCTTTCTTTCCTTCTGCATTATTTCCCACTGGTTACTTCAGCCAGTCCCACGGCATTGAATGGAATCTGTGTAGTAACAAATCCAAATGTCACATCTCCAGATCTGGTCTCTTCTTCAATTACAGATTTCAGACAACCTTTTACTATATAGCTGCATTTGGATATCTTACAGGTATTTTAAACTCAAATGTCCAAAACTGACACGCTGATTTTCACCCCCATATTGGCTCTGCTATTTCTCTCCCCCAAAAAAGAATTCTTGCCTCTCTCATAGTGACTTGATTCGCCTCAACTTCCAGTTGATGACACCTTGATATTACTAAGCCTCTGAGCTGTCCCCAGCGTTGCCCTTTGTCCAATTCTTACAGTCTGTCTCCCAGGGCAATTCTTTTTAAACAACATCACACCACTCTTATGCTCAAAAGCCTTCTGCTAATGATTTCCCATTCAACTCAGAAAATAATCTGACATTCTTATCATTGTCTATGTGTTCCAGTAGCTTATCAACTAGCTGGGACTTTTTTCTCCCTCAACAGATTTGCTTCCATAGTCTTGAAAGTAGCTTCATTTTACAAATCATTTCCTTCATAGAGAAATGCTTCCTGACATACTTTTAGTGAAGGTTTAAACCACCCGATTTTTTTTTTTTACTATCTGACCATTTAAATAACCATTTTATCTGCCATCCATGCACCCAGTTTTGAGTGGAAATTAATGTTAAACATAAAAGTACATCACACTCATATTAATTCGATGGTGCATTTTCCTTGGTGGATGGGCTTTATTTATAAATGAATTATGACAATTTATGTTGATACTTTTCTGGTAAGAAATAGTATGCACAAATCTAAGCTGAGATGAAAACAGTCATTTAATTTTTCTGGCTTTCAGTCAAGTAAGATTGATGCCAACTGACAGTCAATAGATGTGAGCTGAGACCACAAAACATATTTTCTTTGGAAGGAGGTGGGAATTTATAACAGCATCAGTGATAAAGTCTCAGAATCTTTAGCTATAGAGTGTAGTTCATAGCATTTCCCCATTTCATTGTTCAAAGTCTATTTGGTATTATATTATCTTACCTTATTTTGGTTTGTGAATGTGGTTTATAGTTATGATGAATTGTGCCATCATTTATTTAAGAAAATTAATTCCATAATGCTGAGTGGGTTTGTAAAATTGACAATTTTTTAAATTAACACACTGACCTTTTCAAGAAAAATTAGTAATGGTCTGTCATGATAAAATATTATATAATAGAATATATAAATTTAATTGACTTACAACCACATATTTGTAATTATATGATGCATTTTAATAAAAGATTTAGAAAAATGAACAGGAATAATCATAATGGTTTTTAATGGGAAAACTAAGAATTGGAACTAAATTTCAGTTATTATTATATTGTAAAAAGCATTGCATTTTAATTGTATAATACTGTGTAACAAGCTACCCAAAACCTAATGGCTTAAAACAATAGCCATTTTATCTTTTGCATTTTTATGAGTAGAATGGGCACAGTGGGGCAGTTCTTTGCCTCGTGTGTGTTGATCCAGGGCACAGCCATCTGGGAGTTCAATTAGGCTGGCTTGTCCAAGATGGCACATTCACATAGCTCTTAGTGGAAGCTTTCGCTTGGAGCTCAGCTGATGTTGCTGGCCTGGGGGCCTCAGTTTTCCTCCACATGGCCTCTGTGTCTTGGCCTTTCATAGCTCAAAGGAAATGTCAAAAAGTAAGTATTCCAAGAGGAAAGAAGAAGAAATTATCAATGCTCTTAAGGCTTGGACTTAGAAATCTGAGAACATCATTTCTGCTGCATAGTTTTTGTCAAAGCAGTCTCAGGGTCAGCTCCAATTCAAGGAGAAGGGAATTAAAGTCCTTCTCTTGAAATAAGGAGTTGCATGAATATATAGGCAGGGAAGAAAATGTTAGACTGTCTTTGGAGACAAGTTCCACCAATCTACCCTCTGGATACAGCAAGTCATGTTGCTACCATGGTAAACATACACTCAACCCCTCCACCTAACTCCAGAGGCTCATTCCACCATTGCATAAACTTGAAGTCCAGGATCTTCTCACATGAATTGGGTCTAGGTGTGTGTGAGGTTCCTCTGGTGTAATTCCTCTGAATCCAAAGACCTGTGAAATAAAGAGAAAACATACCTGTCCCCATCCCATCACCCACTACACGTAACAGCATACAATGGAGAGAGGGATGTATGCCTTCAGAATAATCCTGTTTAAAAAGAGAAGGGGAGCTACAAAGGATTCTCTGGTCCACAGCAATTCTCGAATCCAGGCACAGAATTCATGTTGATTAGGGTGCAGTTCTTTTTCCTGAAAATGGTGGCTCTCTTCAGCTCCTGCTCTGACCTGGAACTTTGATTTTCCTTCTCATGTTTTCCATCCTTTTCCATGAAAAATTACCTATGTTTTCATCCTAGTAGTTTGATGAGCTTTTTCATTTCCAACTTCATTTTTTGCTTTAATTCCAAGTCCATATGATCGCTTTTTAAAACAGTGTCCAAATCCTGTGTGTTAAATGTATTCCACTCCATTAGATAAGAACCACCACAACTCTCTTTGCTACAGGCCTCTCTGTATGTTGAGTTGAAAATCAGAGCACTGTGAGAGAGAATACACTCTTAAAATCTTAGAAACCTATTAGTTTATAATTTATGCTATTAAGATGAGATGCCTTTTTATCCAACTAAAAGGGTCGATAGGCACCACCTTAAATCTCTCTCTCAAAAGTAGTTTTATGGCTCCAAATTTGATCTGAACTTTACCATGAGGCTATGTTTTACTGACAGTATCCTGGATTTAACCTTTTTCCTGAGACATTTTTATGAGTAGAATGGGCACAGTGAAAAAAAATTGCTTACCATGAAAAAAAAATTTTTTTTCTGGCTAGAAAGATTGTGCTGGGCCTTTTTCATTTCCTCTTTCTATTTAAAAACTAAATATTTCCTTCTATATAGTTTTCTCTCTCTCCTTATATGTTATTATAAGTAGATAGAAGCCAGTTTAGCACTCTTAAAATTGCATCTGGAAATCTCCCTAGTTATTGCCACAAGTTCATTAGGCACCATCTCTACCTTCCTGGTTTTTATAGATGACAGTGTGGCTTGGCTTTCCACCACCACATAACATGGGTCACCTTTTCTCAAGTCACCGATTAAAATTTTTTCTCCATCCTTTTAGCCTCCAGAAACCACGTCCTGAAGAGCCTTCAGGCCTCAACACTCCACTGTCCCAAAGCCAATGACACACAATTTCTGTTTTTGTTACGGCTGGACCCCAATTCTGGGAACAGCTTATGTTCCAGATCAAGGAATGTTTCCATTATGTCTAAATTGTTGAATTTATGAACATAAAGTTTATCATTATATTATCTTATCATACTAATATCTGTAGAATCTGTAAAGAAATCAACATTTCATTATTTATACTAATTTCTGTTTTTTCCTCTTTTCTTCACCCAATCAGTATGTCTAGAGATATATCAATTTTTTTTTATCTT
>JAQZBX010001463.1:0-82830 GCA_029593785.1 Cabassous unicinctus | reverse complement strand
GATAGACAGATAGAGATGTAGATAGATGATAGATGTAGATAGATGAGAGAAGATAGAAGAGAAATAGAAAGATTGGTAGATATATAGATATAGATGTTATAAATAGATATAGATAGATATAGAAATAGATATATAAAGATGATATAGATATAGATGATACAGATATAGATATAGATATAGATGATATAAATATAGATGATATAGATATAGATAGATAGATATAGATAGATGGATAGATAAAGAGGTAGAGAGAGAAGAGAGAGAGTGATAGGGAAGGAAGCAAAAGGAGGAGAGGGGGAGAGGTGAAGAAAATTGGAGGGAGACAAAGACACTGGGGAGAGTTGCAGAAATAAAGGAAGACACAGATGCACATAAAGAGACTCAAGGAGATAAAATGGCAGCAGAGAAAAACCCAGTAGATGGGTACAGAGACAGAGGGAGAGACAGAAGTGGAAACACAGCCAATCCAGTGACAGAGGTAGAGAGATGGGACAAATTTCCTGACAGCTATACTCACAGACAAACAACAGTGGCCTGGGAGGAGGCAGGGTGAGCAAAAAGACAGATGGAGAAACCGACAGAGATGGGGCAGGAGCAAGACAGACTGATGCTGATGGCCACAGATAGGAGCAAGACAGACTGATGCTGATGGCCACAGATAGGACGGGGGTGGGCAGAGAGGGCCAGGGAAACTGCAGAGGGAAATAGGCAGAAGATCAAATAGAGGGATACAGAAGATGAGGCAGGGAGAAGGGGCAGAGGGGCAGGAGGACCTGAGGTGTGGACAGGGACATGGGTCAGTGAAGGACCATGGGAAGGGCCATGGGACAGGGCCAGGGACAAGGGCATGGGGCAGGGGCATGGGGAAGGGGGTAGGGAGAAGGCACACAGGTGGCTGGGTCACGGGTTGGGGGACAAGGGGCAAGGGAATGGTGCAGGGGCAGGGACATGGAGCAGGGTCATAGGGCATGGGGCACAGGGTAGGAAGCAGGCACAGGGACATGGGATAGGGGTCAGGGGCATGGGGTACAGGGCAGGGGCAAGGGTGGGATCCCATGCCACAGGGACAGGGGCATGGGACAGGAGGTAGGGAACAGGCACAGGGGCATGGGACAGTGGTCAGGGGCGTGGGGCCCAGGGCAGGGGCAAAGGTAGGGTCATGGAGTATGGGACAGGGACAGGGAGTATGGCCATGGGACAGGGGCATGGGGCAAGGGTTGGGGCATGGAGCACAGGGCAGGGGCAAGGGTAGGATCATGGAGTGTGGGAGAGAGGGTAGAGCCATGGGACGGGGGCATGGCTCATAGGGCATGGGACAGGTGGTAGAGAGAGGCATAAATGCATGGGGCAGAAGGCAGGAGAAGGGGGCAGGGTCATGGGGCATGGAACAAGGCAGGGACAGGCACAGGGGCATGAGGCAGGGGGCAGCAATATAGGGCAGGGGATAGGAGTTAGGGATAGAGGCATGGAGCAGGGGCATGGGGCAAGGGGGCAGGGGTTATGGAGCAGGCACAGAGGCATGGGGTCCAGGGCAGGGGCAAGTGTAGGGTCATGCAGTGTGGGACAGGCGGTGGGGCCATGGGACAGGGGCACAGGCATGGGGCAGGGTCTAGGGCAAGGGCGTGGGGCAGAGGGCATGATACACAGGGCAGGGACAGACCAGGGCAAGCCAAGTAGGGCTCAGGTGCTGTGCCCACTCTTTGGCCTGTTGGCTTAGGGCCCCAGTGCTTGGCTGGGGGGATCTACTACCCTTCTCATGTGACCTCAGTCCAGCGCCTTCATCCTGCTGAGCCTCGTTGTCCTTGTCTGTGAAGTGGGGACCCCAGGCCCTGGGAACTGGGTGAGATCAGGGGCACAGGGCACACACCTCACACTAGGGTGCCCTTGGTGCTGCCCCGTGTCCCTGGCCAGTGAGGGTGGACAGTGAGTCCTCGGGCCATGTGCCCCTCTCTGCCGCCACTGTCTCCAGGCTCCCTGGAGGTGCAGGTCTGGCCTTGGGACCTTGGGGTCCCGGGCAAACCCACCCCGGTGCCCCCCACCCCCAGCATTTGGGGCTTGGATGCTCTCTCACCCCTAAGCAGTCTGAGAAGCTTGGGGCCAGCCAGGGAGGCTGCCCCTCTGGGACCCCTGGGTCACACCGATGGAAACAAATGGAAAAACATTTTAATTCAGTAGCTTCCCTTTGCAAGGTAGTCATGGTGTCCAGGACCTGGGGTCAGCCAAGCAGGGGTCTGTCCTAGAAAAGGGGGTCTAGGGCTGCCCCCACCTTCAGAGGCTCCTGGATCCTGAGTTCTGGGACAGCCTGGCCATGCTGGGGGGATGGGGGTGGCTGTGGCTGCAGGTGTCGAATCTGTACAAGCTATTTCTGCAAATAGCCTCAGAGTGAGAAACATGTTTTTTTCAGTGTGGAACAAACAGCCATTTGCATGTACCCTTGAGAGCTAAATTTGCCCCAAATGACTAACTTGGGGAAAAGCTGAGACTGCAGCTCCTTGCACCTGCCCTGGGTCGGGGTGGGGAGGCAAGAGCAGGCCCAAAGACCCCGAAATCCCAGCCCCCAGTCTGCAATGGCAGCGGTTGTCCCTCTGAGCATCCCCAGGCCCAAGTGCTTCAGAATGCCCCCAAGACCGGCCATAGCCGTGGCCTCCTGTCATGCCCCTGGTCAGCCAGGCAGGGCCCTCAGAGCTCTGGGTGGTGGGAGACATGAGAGGGGTTTGATCCAGCCATGAGGGTGCAGAGAGCAGAGCGCCTGCAGAGCCCGGGTGAGGGGCTGCAGGAGGGTCCCCACAAGGACCTGGAGGGCATCCAGGGGCTGCCTGAAGCCTGTTCTGGCCACATTGAAAGTGCAGGGATGTGTCTTTGAATGAAACGAATGGAAATGCTGGCTGACAAGCCGGTGGGGGCACAGGCGACAGCAGAGACAGGCAGGAAATAATGATGGTGCTTGCACAGGACGAGCATGCAGAAAGAAGAGCAGGGTTGGGGTAGTAGGGAGCTGGGGGGACAGGTGATGGCATGGGGCTGTGTGTGTGCTAGAGAAAAGCAATGGGGAAGGCCAAGGAGAGAGCCCAAACACAAGGGCCTGGGCCCGAGGACCCAGGAAGGACAGGCCTCACCTGAGGCAAAGGGGCACCCTATAATTCATAGGTGGTGAAGGCACAGCATTGTGAGGGTACTGAATGCCACAGAATTGCTCACTTTAAAATGGTTGGTGACCTCTCAATTAGAGGTGGAGTGGACATCACCATCCCAGAATCCTCAGGATTGGGGAATGAACTATGGACTAGAGTGGACTTACTGACATTCTACTATAGACTTGTGATTCTTAGCAATGGAAGAAATTACAGCATTGATGTGGAGGCAGCAGCCACTGGAAGCTCTGGGGGCAGAGGGAGGGAAAAACAGGTGTAACACGGGAGCATTTTCAGGATTTGGGAATCATCCTGAATGACGTTGCAATGACAGATATAGGCCATTTTATATCTTCCCATAACCTACAGAATTGTGTAGGAGAGAGTGTAAACTATAATGTAAACTATAACCCATGCTCAATGGCAATGCCCCAAAAATGCATTTATCAATTGCAATGAATGTGCCACACTAATGAAGGATGTTGTTTATGTGGGAAAATGTGGGAGGTATGGGGAGCGGGGCATATGGAAATCCCTATATTTTTTATGTAGCATTTATGTAATCTAAATATCTTTAAATATATATATTTTAAAAATGATTAGTGAAAAATAAAAATGAATAGATAAATAAAATGGTTGGTGGAAATATAAAATGGTGCAGCTGCTAAGGAAGACAGTTTGGCTGTTCCTTAGAAGGTTAAACATAGAATTACCATAAGACCGGGCAATCCCATTTCTAGGTATATACCCAGAAGAATTGAGAGCAGGGACTTTAAAAGATATTTATACACCAGTGCTCACAGCAGCATTATTCACAATGGCCAAAAGATGGAAGCAACTCAAGTGCCCATTAACAGAGGAATAGATAAACAAAAGGTGGTATATACTGCAGCGGAATATTACTCGGCTTTAATAAGGAATGAAGCTCTGATACACACTACAACATGGAGAACCTTGAAGACATTATGCTACAGGAAATAAGCCAGACACAAAAGGGCAAATACTGTGTGATTGCATTACTATGAACCAAATAAATTGTGTAACATATAGAATGATTCCCCCAAAAAATTTGTATGTATCTACTACATTTAATTGAGAAATGTATGTTTTTATTCAACTGTATTTTCTTTTAATTTTTTAATTATTGTTTATATTTTCAATTATCTGTACAAAAAGTTTTTTAAAATGCTAAATGATTTGACTCACATCAAATATGTAGAAATGGCAAATTCATGGAGACAGAAACTAGGTTAGAGATTACCAGGGGATGGAGGAAGAGGGAAGTGGGAGCTGTTGCTAGGTGGGTACACAGTGTTTGAACATTTTGGAAATATTTAAATAAAATTTTAAAAAATGATTAATTTCATGTTATGTGACTTTCACCTCATTAAAAAACAATCCCTTGGACACTGGATTAACTTTTAATTCTCAAGACTGAGAAGAGGAGGGAAGGAATCCAGCAAAACCCCATTTGCTGTGTGAACTGTGCTGAAGAGATCACAAACAGCTGAAGAGGCAGCTCCTCCTTGGAGAAGACACCCAGCTAGTAAATAAAGAAATGCGAGAAAGAGGAGATGCCCTCCTGAAACCTTAGTGATGCATCCAGGCCAACAGGTCCAACTTAGACACTCTAGAGCCAGTGGGGTTCAAGCTACACCCCACACCAATCCCATCAGAATGCATGGGAAGACCCTGGCAAGGGCACTTTCTGAGGCCCTCGTGACCCTCACGTGCAGGAGAATCGGGACCCACTGAGGGAAGCAGCGACAGCCTGTGGCCACTAAGCCTCTCTCACCAAAGCTCTGGGGGGCTCTCCACACTGGACCCTGCTTCCCCCTCTGCACCCCACACCCAGGACCCAGTCAGGCTAAGAAAAGAGATCACCCTGGAGCCCAACTCTAGGTCTTGGCATGACAGGGACAGGGCAGGGTCACGATCAAGGTGCAGAGTGGGGCCCTGGAAGGACAAAGGGCTGGGCATCTCCAACAGATACTGCAGAGGACAGGGAGGGACACAGGTACAGCAGAATGGACATGTCAGCCAGCCGCACGTGTGAACCTCAGGGTCCCTCACTCGCTGACATGCCGTGGGCAAGTGTGAGCTGTCTGGGGGTGACACTGAGAAGCTACAGGTCATGACTTAAGAGGGACAGTGGAGGTCGACTGTTTTCAAAGACTGTCCAGTCTTTGAGAGACACATGCTGAGGGTATTAGAGATGAAATTTCACCACGTCTGGCACTTCTTGGGAGTGAGGGTGGGCACAAGATAGGGGTCAGTGGGCACCTGCCCTATAACCCTGGCTCATCTAAGCAGCTGCCCTGAGCCTCTTCATGAGATTTGTATGGGGCTTCCTGAGCCAATACACCTCAGACCCAGCCCCGACCCCCATTCTGGAAACCCAACAGCCCCCTAGTCCATTTGCTTCAGCTGAAACCTTGGTATCCCCAACCCTGGCCCTCCTCACACAGCCCCTCTGTCTCAGCAAGTCCTTCCAGATCCACTTTCACATGAGCTTGATCAACACCTGAGGGGGGCTCTTGGCAGAGGAGGAGATGGACATGATGTTCATGTGTGACGTTGAACCAAGTGCAGGTAGGAGGTGGCCCTGAGCCCCCTGTTCTTCTCTGACCAGTGTGCATGTTTGAAACTCTCATCAGTGGAACTGGGCCACCCCATTTTTCCACCTCCACCCTGCCTCCCAGGCCAGCCCCTCACCCCCTAATGCTCCCCAGCCCCTCAACCTCTTCATGTTTCCCAGCCCCTCACCCCCTAATGCTCCCCTCTTCCACCCTGACCCCTTAGTCCAGTCTCCACATGGCAGCCAGAGTGAAGTGTTCACAGTAGAGTCAGAGCCTATACCTCTCACATGTGGGTCAGTGGGGCCAAAGCCAACGTCTCCCTCCTCCTTGCTGCCCCTCACCCTTCACTTCGCACCCACCCAGCCTGGCAGCTGGGTGCTGCTCCTAGAACAAGGTAACATGAGCTTCAGTCAGATGGGCCCCTTCCCACAGGCCCCCTGCCCACCCCCCAGCCCCCCCTGGCCCTCCTCTCCCATTCTGCACTATTGCACTTCCAGCCTCTCTATGGCTGACCCTGAAGCTGTGTCACCATACCTGAGCTGGGCCCGTGAGTGCTGGGCTTTTTTTCTCCCTGGGAACTGGTCCCCAGGACAGGGCACTTTTCTGTCCTCCCCGAGGCTCCCAGCCCCAAGGAGCTCTGTAGCCAGGGCCCAGGAGGGGTGGTAACACCACCCCACATGTGATCTGGAAAGTGGGAGGCAGGGAGGGTGTCTGGGTGGGCAAAGTCTGCTGGGATAGTGCAAGGGTACCTGAGGCAGTGATAGCAGGGCAGAGGGCAGGAGACCCTTCTGAGCTCAGGCCTGGGGCCCAGGGGAAGCTGAGCTAGCCCATCCTCCTCTCACAGGAGCCTGGGAAGTCCCTCAGGTCTGAAGGGTTGTTCTGCCCTGCTGCCTCAGGTGCAGAGCCCCTCCCAGCTGTCAAGCCCATCCTGGGGGCCCCTGTGTCAGCCCCAGGCCTGAGTCCTGGACCTGGGGTCCCAGTTACCCAGGGTCCAGCCCTCTGTGTCCCCCAGCACAGTTTCCCCTCCTTGTGTTTGGGATCCTGTGTGGGTTTGTGGCTTCTCTCTGGTCCCAAGGAACTGTTCTCTGCTGGTGCCATAACAGTGAACAGAGTGGGTGGCCTGACAGGCATCCATAGCCACAGGGACTGGTTGTCCAGAACTCAGGGTGCAGGCCCCAGTTCTGCTTGGTCCTCCCACTGTGGACAAAGCCCAGGCCTTGCCCTCCCAGCTGCCGGCTATCCTCTAGCCACTTTCTCTCTCCACCATCTGCACTGGGGGCCTTCCATGAGCCCGGGCCTGGGGGCTCTGCAACCCCTCCTTCCACACCAGAGCAGGAGGGCCTGTGCCCACTTTAGGAGGAGAACTCAGGCTTTAAGCCAGTATTGGGGTATACACAATAGTGAGTAGTGGGCTGCTCAGTTGGCCTATGTGACTTGGATCTCCACAATGGGGTGCATAGTAATCAGTGGGGGGACTGGGCCCCTGGCAACTCCCACAGCCCAAAGTACTTGAAGAGAGGAAGTTTTGTGTGAGTGAGCGTGTGAAGGAGAGTGTGTTTTGAGTATCTGAGAATGAATGTGTGAATGAGTGAGTGGGAATTGAGTGTGTAAGTTATGTGAGTGTGTGTGCAAGTTGTGCGTGTGGGGAAATTAGTGCATGTGTCCAGGGCATTTCTGGAATGTGTGTGAGTCTGAGTTTATGGACATTGGGGGTTGTGTGAGTGTTTGAGGGCTAATTTCTTTGAGGTGTGGATATGAGTGTGGGGGATGATTGTGCATTTCAGAGGATTTCTGTGAATGTGTTATATGTGAGTGTATATAAGCATGTGGGTGTTGTGTATATGATGATATGAGTGAGGTAGTGTGTGATTGTGGGTTTCTGTGTTTGGGTGTAAGTCGTTGTTTATAAAGCTCTCTTTGTGGGTGTGTGGCTGTTCATCTGCGAGTGATTGTGACTATGTGAATGTGTACATGTGTGTGTGTTCATGTGGGTTTATTTATGTAGGTGGGTTGATGTCGCTTTTTATGAATGTATTGTGATTTGAGTGTGTGAGGGTATGAGTGGGCATTGTGTATCTGGGTGTGTGAGTGTAAGTGTTAGTCTTGGTATGAGGATGTAGAAGTGGATGTGTGGTTGTGATTGTATGCCTGAGAGTGTGAGTGTGTGGGTGTGTGTGTTGACGTGAGTGAGAATGTGGATGAGTGGTGATGATGTGGGTGTGAATGTGGGTGGGTGTGAGAGTGTGGGAGTTGGTGTTGCTGTGTGTAGATGTGAGTGTTGATGTGGGTGAGAATGTGGATGGGTGGTGATGTGGGTATGAATGTGGGTGGGTGTGAGTGTTGACGTGGGTGAGAATGTGGATGAGTGGTGACGATGTGGGTGTGAATGTGTGTTGGTGTCAGTGTTGATGTGGGTGAGAATGTGGATGGGTGGTGATGATGCGGGTGCGAATGTGTGTTGGTGTGAGTGTTGATGTGGGTGAGAATGTGGATGGGTGGTGATGATGTGGGTGCGAATGTGTGTTGGTGTGAGTGTTGATGTGGGTGAGAATGTGGATGGTTGGTGATGATGTGGGTGTGAATGTGGGTGGGTGTGAGTGTGGGAGTTGATGTTGGTGTAAATGTGTGGGTGTGAGTGGGTGCATGCCTCATGGAAAAAGTTGACACCTGAGCTCAGCGTCCGTGCCCCCACCCTCACTGCCTGTCCTTGCATCTCACCCAGTCTCTGTCTCTCTCTTGGTTGCTCTCTGCCCTTCTCTGTCAGCATCTTGGTGTCTCTGTGTCCTCCTTCTCCCTGGGCTCCACCTCTTGGTGTCTGTTGTTCTGTCTGTCTCTGTCAGTATCCTTGGGCCCTCCATATTCCTTGGTCTCTTGTCCACGTATCTGTTGGTCTCCATCTCTGTCCACCTCTGGACATCTACCTGCCCTACTTCAAGAAATAAGGTGCCCACTGGTACTCTGGCTGTGGCCAGGAGTGGCAACTTGTGTCCCCTGGGGGGCTCCTCGGATCTCGCTCCATTCCATTCTCATGGCAGAAGCTACCCCTCCAGGACCCTCGAAGCCCCCAGCCCCATCAAGAGTTAGCTCAGGAAGTTTGGGTGGTGCAAGGCCCAGGCCTTCTACCTGGGTCTGGGGCCCTTGCCTGCTCAGTTCCTTAACTTCTTCCTGTGCCCTGGGGCTCCTAGGTTGGTATTGGTCTGTTCTAATAAAAGAGTAGTTGATTTTTTAAAAAGTCCACCACCTCAACCCTCCCCACACAGTGGTCCCATCTCTGTCCACCTC
Source organism: Cabassous unicinctus (assembly GCA_029593785.1). NCBI lineage: Eukaryota > Metazoa > Chordata > Mammalia > Cingulata > Chlamyphoridae > Cabassous > Cabassous unicinctus. Next base: position 73,838 of record JAQZBX010001463.1, on the reverse strand, counting down.
TGGGAGCACCTCTCCTAAGGCCTAGGCTTCCCCTTGGGTCCACCACCTCAACCCTCCCTGACTCCCCACACACAGTGGTCCCATCTCTGTCCACCTCTGGGGCCACCTCCCCTAAAGCCTAGGCTTCCCCTTGAGTCCACCACCTCAACCCTCCTTGACTGCCCATGCACAGTAGTCTCAGCCCAGCCCTGACCCCCAAGGTACTTCTGGGGCTGCTTCCCCATTTTCCATTTGCCTGACCCCCAACTCCAGGACTCAGAGGCTCTGTTTAAGGCAGGGAATCTGGGGACTCCACCTGGCCCAGGGAGGTGCTTGGCAACACCTCCCCACAGGAGCCACACACAGGTCCCTGTACCCTCCCACACACATACACACAACCAGACCCTAGTGCTGGGGCCTCCACACCTCTGCCCAAGTTGCCCACTCCCCATGGATGGCCCCTGGGCTCTCTTTCCACCACCCGGGCATCAAGACATGAATGAGTGTCTCTTTTTGTTCAGGGCCAGGAGGTGTTGGGCAGTACAGGCCACCCAGAGCAGCATGCTCCTGCCAGCTGGCCCAGCCCCCCACATGTGTCCCTGCCCTGGGTGGTACAGTGGGAACTGGGAGGCATGGGCACCTCCACCACAGGTGGGCAGATGCACCATGCTAGAAGAGGTGGCAAAGGGCCATGCCCAGAGGAGTGGGAGGAGCTCACTGGGCTTCCTGGAAGCCTCACTGTACACCTACACACACCTACACACACACCTACACACATCTAAGCCCACCTATAGCCCTGCACACACCTACTCATGCCTACACACAGCTAGACACACCTGCACAGTTACTCATGCTTACACACAATTAGACACACCTGCACACACTGACTTGTGCCCCCACACACCTAGACTGAGCTGCCTACACTTAACATGCAAACACTTAGACACACTTGCATACTTGCATAAACCCACACACGCATACCCATACACATGCACATGCCTTGACATACCCTCATATATGCACACATACTTTACACATCTGCATGCATGTTCTCACACCTGCATACACCAATAAACATCTACATACACGTGCTCATACCATCCACCTTACACACACACTCACTTGATCAACATATGCTGATGTGATCATACTCTCTCACAAACACACACAAACATGCTCATTAACATAATTACACTGACACACAGTCACCACACATTCACACTCACACATGCATTGGACCCTCACAGGCTCACACACTCTTGTGCTCACATGTTGACACACATTCACAAATGAATGCACACATGTGTTCACACACATTCTCACACATGCACACACTGACATACTCACACAACGATCTCACACACATGCTCACCCACTGACATGCTCATACAACATGCACACACTCAAATGTGCACACACAAGTGATGTCCTCATATGATATGCTCTCACACTCACTCCTGCATACACATCTGCTCACACATGTACACACACTGATGTGCTTGTGTGACATGCACACACACAGGGAGCATTGCTGAGTGGGTTGTGGCACTGTAGGCTGCCCTCACTGGCTGTAAGATGGAGGTGGGCTCTCTGGGGCCCTGGTCAGCATTCCTGCATTTGCAATGGAGCTGCTGGGGTAGCACTATCCCACACAGTGCCCCATGAGCATGAGTTCTCATCATACCCATTGTCCTGTGATTGCATTGTGGCATTGCCCTAGTCAGCCAGTATTGGGGGCCACAGAGAGTGGGTGGGCCTCTGTGTGCTTACCCAAGCCCACCTGGGCCTCAGCTGACTTTAATCGCAAGAGCTGGCCCCTGCCCCTCTCTGAGCCTCAATATTCCCATCTTCTCCCCCTCAGCTCAGGGAGACTGAGGTTCTGGAGGACTCCATTTCATACCTGACCAGGCCTCAGGGTTGGTGCTGCCATGGGGCTCTGGACCACACTCTTGGCTACCAGAGACCATCCCACATCCCAGGACACAAACCGGAGTGCCACTCCACACACTGCCCAGGGCAGGGTCTGCAACCCCTGGAGGGCCAGCTCAGGCCCTGGGCGGCTCCCCACATGGAAGGCTGGACACAGAGGCTCAAGGGGTCACCAGTTCCCCTCCCCCACCCCAGCCCAGTGTGAAAAACAAGACTCCATGGGCCCGGGGCTGTAGCTGGCACCCCCACCCCTACACACATGCACAAATACCTGTTTGCAAATATTTCTAAAAATGCTGAGAACAGGAACCACAGAGCAGGTGGGGGACCAGGGTGGAAATCCCCAGTAGCCCAGAGACTGAAACTCCAGCTGAGGCAGAACCACCAGGCAATTTGCATCCGGGAAGGGGTGTGCAGGAGGGGTGGCTGGTGCTGGGGCCAGTGTTTCAGAGATTCCTGACCATTGCTCTCCCCAGCCCTGGCTGCCCATCCCCCCACACAGGTGCCCAGGCCTGTGCTGAGCTGGGCGATGGCAGGGCTGGAGTGACCAGGTGCCTGGGCACTTCCAAGAAGGCTGCCTGGTGGAGGTGGCATTGAGTGGGGCCTTGTCCAGAGCATGAGGCAGCACAGTCAGGAAAGGTTGTTTGGGTCTCGATCAGGCATAGACCCCAAGAACAGGATGTCCAGCTTCCCTGGGAAGTGGGTCACAGGTCCCCCATGGACAAAGGTACAGGCCCACAGCTGGAACCCCCTCACTCTCATCCTCAGGTCCCACCTGCCCCGCTCCAAACCCCTTGTCCTCACTGCCTGGTAGCCACCCCAAGCACCTCCAGGGCAGGTCCCCTGATGGGGAGGCTGCCCACCCCCACCTCACCACTCCCACCCTGACCCCAGTGCCCTCAGCCTGTGTCCTGGCCTGCCCTCATCAGCTCAGAGGACTGCTCGGAGACCAGTGCCCACCCCAGGGAGAGCAGCCACCTGGCCCCATCTGAGCATCCCATTGGACCCCATTCCACCTGCAGCAGTGGCTGCCTCTGGCTCCATCTCCCTTCACGGAGACCCTGGGTGGCAGGGCCCCTGTTTCCAACATGGGGCACAGACACACACACAGACTCAAACAGTCACACACAGTCACACACAGACACAGACAAATACAGAGAATTTCACAAAGACAGACAGGAACTTGCACGGACTCACTCCCAGACACACACAAACACAGACACACACAGGCACTCACAGAGACACACACACAGACACACACAAACTCACAAAGACACACAGGAACACACACGGACTCACTCCCAGACACACACAAACACAGACACACATACAAACACAGTCACACACCAGACACATACAGACAAACTCACAAAGATACACAGGAACTCACACGGACTTACTCGCAGACACACACTCAAATACAGAGACACACACACAAAGACAGAGACACACACAAAGACATAAAAACAGAGACATACACAGAGATACACACACACAAATACAGAGATACATACACAAAGAGATACACACATAGACACTAACAGAGGAATACACACAGATACATACAGACTGACACAGAGACATACAGGAACACTTATAAATGTTCACAGACATTCACAGAAACACAGAGATACACACAGACACATGCAGACAAACACACAAAGTAACAAAGGAACACACACAGACACACTCTCAGACACACACAAACTCAGGGGCATACACAAAGATACACACAAATAGATACATACACACACTAATGCACACAAAGAGACACACATAAATACATGCAGACATACACACAGACACCCAGGAACACACACAAACACAGAAGCAGATGCATAAACACACAGAGACTCACACAAATACATAGATACACACAGACACACAAGAACACACACAGGCACACTCCTAGACACAAACAGAAACACAGAGACAAACACAGACATACAGGCAGACACAGAGATACACAGAAACAAGACACACACAGACATACACAGACACATATACAAATACAGTTACAGACACACAGGCATACAGACACAGTCACACACAGATACATACAGACACATATAGACATACACACAAAGCACACAGAAACACATAGACACACAGGTACATGTAGACACACACAAAGCATATAGGAACACAGAGACACACACAGAAATACAAACTCAAGAATTCAGGCATAGTCATGTAAGCCCCCTCTCAATTAGAAGCAGAGTGGGCATCACCATCCCAGAATGCTCAAGATTGGGGAGTGAACAATGGACTAAAGTAGACTTATTATCATTTTACTATAGACTTGTTCTAGTAATGGAAGAACTTTTATTATTGATGTGGAGGCAGTGGCCACCAGAGGTTCTGAGGAGAGGGAGAGGGAAGAACATGTGTAATATGGGGGCATTTTTTGGACTTTGGAAATATTCTGCATGGATTGCAGTGATGGATACAGGCCATTATACATTTTGTCATAACCTATAAAACAGTGCGGGGTAGAGTGTAAACTATTACGTAAACTATAGTCCATGGTTAGCAGCAATGTTTCAATATGTGTTCATCAACTGTAACAAATGTACCACACTGGTGAAGGATGTTGTTAATGTGGGAAAGTGTGGGAGGGGTGGGGTGTATCAGAATCCCCTGTATTTCTTATGTAACATTTATGTAATCTAAACGTCTTTAAAAGTAAAAAAAATATATATATATTAAAAAAATGAAACTAAAAAAAAAAATTCAAGCATTCTCATACACACACAGAGACACATACATATGTTTATGGAAATACAAGCACACTCTGGCATCCAGACACACAGAGGTACACACACACAGAGATACAAATGCACACATGCATTCCCCCACTTTACCAGACACATACACAGACACACATAGACACACACAAGCACACAAGGTACATATGTACATACACACAAAGACACAAAGGAACACAGAGAGACACCCACTGGCAAACACAGAAAGAAATACACTTTGGCACTCATACACACCATCAGACATACAAAAATATACACACACAAAGACACACAGGCACACCCATGCACACCCAGAAACACAACTGGACATGCAGACTCACTACCAGACACAGACAGACACAGAGAGATACACAGACACACATACATACAAACTCAAGAATACAGGCACACCACTAGGAACATACACTGACAACACACAGGCACACACAGAGACACACAGGCATGCACACACCACCAGACACACACACACACACTGACTCACTGCGACACGCACTGCACCTCAGCTCCCCAGCCAAAGGGGGTGCTCACAGACTCTCTCAAGCAGGCTCACAGAGAGACACACAAGCTCACCCACACTCCCAGGCACTGCAGGCACACCCAGCTCACACAAGCACACAGGCCCCACAGAGACACACTAACTGAGAGCCACATGCACACCCAACATTGCAGACACACACAGGCAAGTGCAGGGTGTGACTGGAGCACAGGGAAGCCCAAGGGAGATCCCATCCGTGCCCACAGGTCCCAGGCCTGTTCCAGGGCTTCTTCTGGAGGTGGGGGCTTCTTTCTTGGGCAGGCAGAGGTGGGGCCCCCGCTTCACACAAAGACACACACCCAGAAATGGACAAACCCAGACACATGGTGCACAAACTCCACACCCTCCTCAGCCCCACACTGGGAGTCACACACACTGAGGCACACACCAACAGTATGGGAGAGACAGGCAGGGCTCAGCTTTGTGGTTATGTGCCAAGAGAGCAGCAGGTGGCTCAGGCTGGTGGACACACACTCCCACACACTCACTCTCACACTGACACATTCTCTCTCAAACTCACACACTCGTTCACACTTGCTCATACACTCAGTCATACTCACACACATTCACACACAGTCACTCACACACTGACACACATACACTCACCCACACTCTCACATTGACACGTTCTCTCACACATAATCACACTCTCACACAACTCATACTTGCTCATACACTCACACAGTCATACAGTCACTTACACTGACACACTTATACTCACACGGTCCCTCACTCACTCTCATATAGTCCTCACACACTGACACACTCACATGCACTCTCACCCATACTCTCACATTGACACATTCTCTCACACATACTCACACACTCTCTCACACTTAGTTATATACTCACAGTCATACACACATTCACACAAAGTCACACATTGACACACATGCACTCTTACCCACACTCTCACATTGACACATTCTCTCACATATACTCACACAACTCACACTTGCTCATACACACACATACTCACAACAGTCACTCACACACACTGGCATGCTTACATACACTCACATTCACTCACACACACATACAGCCTAGGCAGCTGGCCAGGCACCCCCCATTGAGGCCCCAGCCCAACCATATATGGTCAAACATCCAGAACCCCTAGTCCCCTACCCTGAGCCTCGTCCCTCTGGATCTTTGTGCACTTTGGGCCCTGAGTGTGTGTCCACAAGTTTGAATGGAAGCATTCCCTCCTCTCCACCCACTGCCAGGCCCTGCATTTCTCCATGGTCCCCACACCCATCCTGTCCCTGCAATCTTCCAGCCTGCAGCATCCCCATCCCATTCACCCTGGGATCATTCTAGAGCCCGCACTTGACCTTGGCCCTAACACACTCTCCTCTGCAGCCACCTGCTACCCAAGGATTCCCACTGGCCGCTCACAGCTCCCCTGGGGCCCTAAAACCAACTGGAGAGGGATATCACGGCAGGATGGACCCCAGCTGGGAGAGCAGCAAGGCACAGACTCAACCACTGCCCATCCTTTTTGTCTCCTCTGGCCCTGGCCACTTGCCCCGGGAAACCTCTTAGGTCCCAGCCAAGGGAATGCCCCACCCAAACCCCTGCAGCCTGGCCTGTGCCCATGCTGAGGATGTGTCCCAACCCTGCCTGAGTCCAGCAGTCCCCACCACCCAGCCCAGGCCCCCCACCATCCAGCCACAGGACAGCAAGTCTGGGTCTGGGCTGGCATTGCTATGATTCTTCACCTGGGCAGGTAGGAAACACTTATGATCCTTCTTCAGGCTGGGTATTAGGGGTGAGGGCACTTTTCCATAAGAATGCTGTATTTCACAATAACAAAGGTCTTTTTCTTTCACTGCAAAGACCATGCCTGTGTTTTGGTGTGAAACAGCAATGAGTTTGTGTCTAGAGCCAGAGGACAAAGCAGAGGAATTGGAAAGGACCCACAGAGAGGGGAGCTGGGGAGTGAGGCTCTGTGGGGGAGGGGAAGCCCCACACACCCCAAGGCTACCCCAAGGATTATGGAGGAGCTCCCTGTGGAGCTGAGTGGTCATGGGCCCCTGCTGAGTCCCCCAGGTTCCTGTCCCTACCCACGCCATCCATCCAGAGGGCTTAGGCTGGCAAGGAGGGGACCAGAAAGCAGGAAGCATCTCTCAGCCTCACTGGGAACTCTCCCTGAGTGCCTCTACTACTGCCTGAACCCAACTGAGTCCTGGGGCTTTGGGGCTGGTCAGAAGGGGCCCCTGGTAAGGCCAGACACACACAAAACCACCCTTTCCTTCGTGAGACCCTCTCCTGGGCACTGCCACCATACCCTATTGTCCTGTCCTCCTTCAGGACAATTACATAGCTGCATACTTTTCTTTTAATGTTATAAGCATTCATCTGTAGCACCACTTTACAAACCTTTGAAGCAAACTAAATAGAAAATGTGTTGCCAGCACAGGCACAGTGGTGAGGAAGTTGTATTGAAAATGGAAGGGGGCAGGCAGGGAACAGGAGCCCCCTATGGGACAGAGGTGCCCTGGGGGAGGGGACAGAGGGGCAGTCAGAAAGGGGTCATGCCCAGCTTGGTGAGGGGGGGTCCCGGGACAAGCTTTGCTGTAGCATGCACCCACAAAATGCTATATCTATCCTTATGCATGTATCAAATATTACATTTTAACCATATTTAAGTAGGTGGGGGGCACCATGTGTTGACAAAGGTGAGCAGGATCACTGGAGCCTTCCTGGGGCTCTCCTCTACCGCCCCCTGGGACAGCACATCAGACTCCGGGGACTGAAGAGGCCTGTGAATGTGGGCTGGAGGTAGGGAAAGTGGGGGAGGGGGAATGGGAAAGGAGGGACTGGGAGGTGGTGAAGGAGATGGGGACCACTGGGGAGTGTCTGAGGGAGGTGGGGAGACTGGTGGGGTGACAAGAGTGGGGAGGTCATGGAGGGGAGGGCAGGGTGGATACAAAGGTTGAGGGGGAGCAGGGGAAGATGCCCCCAACTCCAGCTTCTGCTGGAGCCCCTTGGGGCTCTGAGGACCTAGGCCCCTGCCTGGCATGCAGCATCCCCAGGGGCTGCAGAGGGGTGGGTCCCCAGCATCTGAGGACTGGTCCAGCTGTTATTATTATTATTTTTTTAATTGTGAGCTTCTGTTCCTGAGCCTGGTCCTGAGTGGAAATCTGCCCAGAAAGGATCTGCCAAGTCTTCACAGACACAGAGAATATGAGAACCCAGAGCCACTTTATATTAGATTAACCCCCACAAGCTTGTTTGCACCCTAAGTGGGGTTCTCCTCCACTCAGGACCTGGTGCTGGGAGGTGACAGCCTAGCTTCTTCTCCTTACACAGTGGCTCAGCTATACCTGGGGGGGGGGGGTCTGATTTGCCCCCTCCCACCCAGGCAACCCCTCCTGCAGTCCCTGAGCCCCTTGCTGACAAAACTCAATGGCTCCAGGTTAAAGTGGGCTTCCAGGTGGCCCCAGAACTGGTCTGTGGCACCTTTGGCTGTTGTTTCTTGCCAGGTTAGCTTGCCCTTACAAAAGGGGACTTTTGCAGGGGTTTTCTCCCAGGTGATTTTAGTGGTTTTTACAACAAATGCAGTTCGGGGTATTACTCTGTCATGCTGCTGGAAACAAAACCCCCGTTTACCACTTTTTCCTTAGTTGTTTTATTTTATTGAAGTTGCACATTCTCCTTTCACTCCCCTTATCTCCAGGTGGTGGCAGGGCCAGAGCTGAGGAAGCAGGGACTCAAGAAAGCAGGGAGGTGGCAGTGGGGTCAGGAGATGGAAAATAAGCACATATATCCAGGCTAATGAGAACGAGTTTCTCACAGTTGAAGGGAATTTACAAATTGAATAGGAGAAGGCTAGAGAGACCTGGAGAGGTTGGGCTGAGTTGGAGTGAACTCCCAGAATTTTTTTTAAATATATTTTTTATTTCTAAAAGATATTTAGATTACATAATTGTTACATAAAAAAATATAAGGGATTCTCATATGCCCCATTCCCCAGACCTCCCACTTTTCCCCACATTAACGTGTGGTACATTCATTGCAATTGATGAACACATTTTGGAGCATTGCCACTAAGCGTGGATTATAGTTTACATTGTAGTTTACATGTACCTAGAGATACATACATGGACATTGATTTGAGTGTGTGTGTTTATGTAGAGTACCTCCTTACCTACATGTATTTCCAAGCTGTGTACGTGGAGAGGGCCTAGAAGTAATGATAGATACATGAAGAAAGGGGAGTACGTCTGGGTGAAGATTAGTTTTTTGTGCATTTCTTGCAACTTATTTCACACTCACCAAGCATTCAGTGCCATCCTAACTGCCAGCTGTTGGGTGTTCAAATTTAGTAGCAGTGAGACTATGAAAAGGAAGCCACCTAGGGAGAATTGAACAAGACCAGGGCTGGCCTGGAAAGGCTTTGGCCAGCTGCTGGGAATCCTGATCCACAAAAACTGAGATATACTCAAAGGGCAGTGGTTTCAGCCACTAGTTCGTTATACAGCCCTGGAAAAGTGGCGTGCGATGCAGGACCTCAGCTTGAGCATCTCCACAGAAGATGTGAAGACCCCCCTTTTGTCAGATGTGAAGCTGTTGGCAGTGTCATTATCAGCAACACTACCAATGTTAAAAGCTGTCACTTATTATTATCGTTTCAAAAACTAAGGTTAGAATAAACCAAAAAAAGAAAACACAAAAATAAAAAGCCAAGGGTAGAAACCAGACACAGGGTACCACATATTCTATGATTCCATTTATATAAAATGTAAATATAAATCAATTCTTAAGATGGAATTAGATTAGTGGTTATCTAAGGTTGGGAAATGATAGAGGGACTGAGAGGTGACTGCTAAGGGGTGTGGAGTTTTTCTTTTGGGAGTAATGAAATTGTTCTAAAATTTTTTGTGGTGATGATTGCACAACACTGTGTTACACTAAAAACCACTGATTGTTTATTTTGGATAGATTTATGGTATGTAAATATATCTTAATAAAACTCCTTTAAAAAAAAACAACGGTAAAATTTTCACCTCAAATCTGAGGCCCTTGTGTATACCCCCATCCCCCAAAAGTGGTTGGCAGGTGCAGAAAGCTGGAGAAAGGGCCCCTAAGGGGCTTCCATAGACTCACAGCAACCTCAAGTGTGAATCCCTCTCAAATAAGGAGCAATTTCCCCCTGCCCATAGCTCAGCACCAGCAGACATTCCAGTTGGAGGTCTGAGCCCACCCACCTGGCAAAGCTTCCCTACAGTGATGGGGCAAAGGGGACTCCCCTCAAACCCACCCCCAAGGGGATCCCCCATGGGATTTGGGGTAAGAGCCCAGACCAGGAAAGAGTGCACTTGCAGTGGGGTTCCCTCATCCCCTGTCCCAAAGTACCCACATTTCAGTGTCCAGGAGCCCAGCATTTCCAGAAATTTCTAGGCATTGACCCCAGGATGCAGGGCCTGGTGGCCAGGGCCTGGAGACAACCTGGTGGTGCATTTTACCACCCTGTCTGGGCCTAGGTAGAGCTTTGTCTGGGACCTGGGTTGAAGTTGATTCAGGGCCAGGGTTGGGGCTTAGTCTTGGTCATTTGGCCAGATCCACTCTGCAACACCCCTACCCAGATCAATTCACCTCCCCGGACCAAGCCGAGGCTCTAGTGCCCTCTTATGGTCATAGGCTCAACCCCCGCAGGTGGCCAACAGAAGTCCTTCCCAGATCCAGTGTCAGGAGCTCAGCCCCCACATGGCCATATGGGTTCCAGCAGGACAAGTGCCAGGCGCAGAGCAGGCATCCTGGGAGGAGTCCTGGCTCACCTGGGCAGAGGATGGAACCTGGGTCAGGGTGTCCAGAAATGGGACTGCCTCCTCACACCACCTCCTCTAATGGAAGTGAGGTGGGGTCCTTTAGGGCAATCATTAAGGATGGATCACACCCTTGTGTAAGCACACTGGAGGCATTGACTGTGAACTCCCCTGTCCTGTATCCTGGGCAGGTGTGTGTTGTGTGTGCCAAGTAGATGTGTCCTGAGAGCAAATGCTGCAGGCTCCATGGGCATTCTCTGTGAAGCCATACCTGCTGGTGGCGTCTCTATTTCCCTAGTCAGGTAAGAATGTGTGTGCTGTTTTCCTCTGGTTGGGTGGGTGGTTCTAGTCTGTATTTGTATTTACAGGCAGAAGAAGAATAATACCAAAAGCATTTGCTGATCAAAGAAAGACATAACCAGGCTCACTCAAGTGTCTCAAACACAGGTAAATTGCAGCAGGTCCCAATGCCACAATGTCCAGTGTAGGCATCTGAACAGGCAGTGATTTCTGGGGCTTCCATATAAATGAGATTTGGTTGTAATGGAATGAATGAAACATTCTAATAAAAATGATGGAGTATTGGGATGCCTTTATCAGAATTATAGGGAGTGTTCAGCCTCTCCATTTAAATTCCAAGGGTGGGTCATATTTTTCAGATATATAAATCCTTTGCCACTGCCAAGAGCCTCCACCCCCATGGCCACCCACACATCCTTCAGGAATGTTGGGATTCTCTGGACCTGGGCAGCACACTGATGCCAAGAAACCCAGAAAATCCAGGATTCTGGAGGCTTTCTGGGCAGAAGCTAAAGACTGTGGTCTTCAAGTACATCTAAGGTCAAGAAGACAAAAGGGAAGACCCTGGTGACACAACTGGTCAAGGATGGGGTCAGACACAGACAGGGTCAATGTCAGGCTTAGACTGCAGTGCTGGTCAGGGCTCAGTTGTTGTCAGGGTCACATTGGCAAGTCCACCTTTGCTGGCCCTAGCCCCTCACAGACCAGCCGCTCCTCACAAAGACTTAGCAGTCCTGTCTGAGCAGAGCTGAGCATCTGAAGATCCCTGATAACCATGCTTCACCATTCCTTGATCTTCCAAATCCAGGACCAAGAGACTCTGCCTTCAAGGTGACTCTGGGAAGGTGAGCTCTGGGACATTGCTGTATCAGGGATGTTTACAAATGGGCATGGACATGAGTATGTGTATGTGTGTGTATGCATATATGTGTGTACTTATTTACATGTATATGCTTCCTAACTCTGTCCACCTAGAAGCAACAACACACACATAGGGTGAATGTGATTAAAGTGTTTTATACTGTTCTTGCAAAGGTTATCTGAAAATACACAACATATGCTCACACTTATCATGGCTAATTGTGAGCCAACTTTTTTTTTTTTTAGCTTAGTAGCGTTGAGTCCAAGGAAAGGAACCCACTTGGTGAAGATAGAAGTGTCTCCAGACAGGAGGTGGCATCTCTCCCTTCCCTGAGACATGGCTGGCTGGTCCTGCTTTGGCAGCTTCCTGGGTTCCAAATCCATGAAAACTGATGTATAAGCACAGGGCCATTGTTTCAGCCACAAGTTTGGGACAATTTTTTAACCAGCCCTGGTAAACTGATGTATGTCTCAAGACTTCTGCTCAAGCATATCCACAGATGATATGACAGGCCATCCTTTTCTTAGATGTGAAGCTATTATGAGTGTTATATCAGCACCATTTTCAATATTTAAAGCCACTACTTATTCATATTCTGAAACTGCTGGCAAAATATTCCCCTCAAATGTGGTCCTCGTTCACACCCATTCGCAAGAGGTGGTCTGCATTTGAACAAAACTTGAGAAGATGCTCCACTGGGGCTTCCAGGAAACCTGGAAACCATGAAAATGAATCCTGGTCACATAATGAGCTGGTTCTCCCCTACACCTGACCCAGCACTAAGAGAATTTCCATTTGTATGTCTGAGCCCACCCACCCACCAGGCTTCCTTCCCATGACAAGAAAATTGTAACTCTGCCTTAATTCCAACTCCGTGGTGATCCCCATGAATGTGGGGAAGAGCCTAGACCAGGAATAGGTGCACCTGAAGTGGGGTCCCCTTGCCCCATGCCCCAAAGCACCCACATTTCAGTGGGAAGAACCCAGCATTTCCAGAGAATTGTTGACACTGATGTCAATGTCCTGCTGGCCAGAGCACACAGGCATTCTGGTCGCTGGTTTTCCCTCTGAGTCTGGAATAGGGTTGGGATCTATATGTGGCTGGGGTTGGAGCTCAGACAGGGCAGCAATTGGGGTTCAACTTAGGGCCAGGATCAGGGTCTGCCTGAGGTCAAACTGGGGCTGAGCCGGGAGACACAGTTGGGTCCCACTCTGAAACAAGGTTGGGGTTCAGTATGGGACCTGTGTTGGTACTCACTCTGATGCCTTCTCAGGACTCAGTATTGTCCAGACAAGGCTAGTCTGAGGGTACATCCATGCAGAGTACACTCTGACCCAGATCCATGGGCCCAGATTCCATCCATACCACTTCTGAGCTTCAGAGATAGTAATCCTATGCACTGTTATTACAGTAATCCTATTACTGTTAGGTAATGGGGCTCTGGCACCCCCATGTGGTCTTCAGCAGCATCCCACACATGGCCAACAGGAGACTTTTTTCACATTCAGGATCTCTGGCTGATCCCACATACAGCTATGTGGTACCCAGAAGAACAAGGACTGAGGACAAAACAGGCACTACTGGGACAAAGTCATGGGTCCTCCTGGGCTCAGATGGAACCCAGATCAGGGTGTCCAGAATTGAGACCACTTCCTCACACCACATCCTCTAATAGACGTGGTTTTGGGAAATATTGAGCAACCACAAAAAACATGTCACACATGTCTGTAAAACAACAGAGGGACTGCATTGTGGGATGTCACCTCTCCCATGTCCTTGTCATTGTGTGTGAGGTGTGTCCTGCAGGTGTGCCAGGTAAATGATTGAGAGTGAGAGCTGTGGCTCTATGGCTGAACCCTGGGCAGAATGCCTAGAAATTGGGGCCCAAGAAAACCCTGTTTGGATGTGGAAGGGTTCAACTTCCCAAGAAAGCTCTCAGGGCCATGTCCCAGAACATAGGGACACAGACCTGTCCCCACTACCCCCATTGTTACCCACATGTTCTTATGTAACATTAGATCCTCTGGACCTAGGCTCCAGTGCCAAGAAGCCAGGAAAACCAAGATTCTGGAGTCTTTTTGGACAGAGACTGAAGATCTGTCCCAGGGCACACCTAAGGACAGCACCCAGGAAGAGGACAAGGACAAAGCCTAAGGTTTTGTGGCAGCAGATTTGTCATGTCGCTGGTGATCACACCCCTCAAAGCCTGTGAGAAAATGACAGGTAACGTGGGCTGGGAGGGACCAAGCCTGGACTGGGCCAGGGTAGGTGGAGCATCCTGGTCTGTAAAGGTCAAACAGTCACTAGCTCAGAACCCAGGCCTTCCTGCCAGTCCCCTAGGGCTCCTTGGACTGCATTGGAGAATAAGACCTTCCCAGTATATGCCAGCCTGGAACTCAAAAGGCTGCAAAGATGAAAGAGAGAACTTTGTTGCCACAACTGGCCAAGGTTGGGTTCATTCACACTCGGTGTTAGGGTTAGGCTCATGCTACAGTGCTGTTCAGGGCTCAGTTGTGGTCAGGGTCATGCTGACAAGTCCACCTGTGCTGGACCCAGTCCCTCACAGACCATCCCCTCCGCACATATAGCGGCCAATGGAGAGCTGAGGGTCTGGAGTCCCCTGGTGGCCATGTTCCACCATAGCATGTTCATCTAAACCCAGGTCCATGAGACTTAGCCTCATTGGGACTCTGGGAAGGTGAGTTCTGTGGTCCTTTCAGCATCATGGAAATTTACAAATGGACATGGTTGTGAATGTGTTTGTGGATGCATGCATGAGTGTAAATTTTACATACATCCAGTTCCCAACTCTGTTTATTAAGAGGGCCAAGAAGCAGCAATACACACAAACAAACACACTTAAGATGATTAGAGATTTTCATATTGTTCTTGTGAAGTTACTGTAATTTTTTTTTTACTTTATGAATCATATAATATTTATTTTTTTTGTAAAATGATATAAATACATATGCATATATGTGCATTTGTTTACATAAATGTTATTTGTTATATATATATATACATTTTTTAAAGGTGCCTAGATTACCCAAACATTACTCAGAAACTACAGGGATTCCCATGCTCCCCACTGCCCACACCCCCAACAACACCCCACACAACCATTCCCTATCCGTGTGGTAGACATATTGTGATTCAAGCAATGGAAGAAATTGTAACAGTGAGGTGGAGCCGGTGGCCACTGGACATTTTTGGGGCAGGGAGAAGAGGGGCAGTTGAAATACTTGAGCTTTTTTGGGACTTTGGGGGTTGTCCTGAGTGGCAAAGCAGCTACGAATGTAGGCCATTTTCCATCAGAAGTTACTGTAATTTTTAGATGACCTCGAAATACAGACATGTGCTGCCATTTATCATGGCTGATTGCTGTGAGGCAACATATTTTAGTGTCCAAGAGACAAGAATTTCCAGAGATTTCTAAACACTGATGAAAAGGGAGGCTGCTCACTACAGTCTCAGCTGATTCAGCACCTGGTGGTGAGGGTCTGGGGCCAAGCTGGTGGTGGTTTTTCCCATCCTGTCTGTGACTAAATGGGGCTCTATCTGGGACATGGTTGGAGATAATTCAGGGCCAGGGTTGGGGCTCATTCTTAGTCATTTGGCTAGCTCCAGTCTGTAAAACCCCCACCCAGGCTAATTCACAACCCTGGACCAAGCTGAGACTCTTGGCTCTACCACCACAGCTGGTCAACAGGATGCCCTTCCTAGACCCAGGGTCAGGAACCCAGCCCCCTCATGGCCACATGGTCTTCAGCAGGAAAGAGGAGGAAGACAGATTATGCATCCTGGGGAAGGTTCCTGCCTCACTTGGGCAGATGATGGAACCCAGTATATAGTGTCCAGAACTAGGACCGCCTCCTCACACCACCGCCTCTAGGGGAAGTGGGGTATGGTCCTTTAGGGCAATCGTTAAGGATGGACCACAACCTTGTGCAAACACACTGGAGGTGCTGACTGGAAGAACTCCCCAATCCTGTATCCTGGGCAAGTGTGACAAGTAGATGTGTCATGAAACAAATGCTGCAGGCTCCATGGACATTCCCTGTGAAACCTTGCCTACTGGTGGTATCTACCTTTCCATCACTGGGTAGGAATGTGTGTGCCTATTCTTCCCTGGTTGAGTGGGTGTTCAAGGTTGTATTTATAGTTGCAGACAGAAGAAGAAGAATGCCCAAGGCACTTACTGACTTCACAGAAGGACATATCCAGGCTCACTCAAATGTCTCAACCACAGGTAAATTGTAGCAGGTCCCAATTCCACAATGTCCAGTGTAGGCATGTGGGCAGGGAGTCATTTCTGGGGTTTCCATGTGAATGAGATTTGGCTTTAATGGAATATTCTAATTAAAATGATGAGGGAGTATTGGGATGACTAGGACAGACTTAGGGAATGTTCAGCCTCTCTGTTTAAATTCCCAGGGTGGGTCATGTTTTTCAGATATAGAAATCCTTACCACTGCCACAAATCTCCACGCCAAGCACATCCAAAAATATGTCCAGAATGTTAGGATGCTCTGGACATGGGCAGGACTCTATTGCAAAGAAACCCAGGAAATCCAGGATTCTGGATGCTTTGGGGGAAGATGCTAAAGACTATGGTCCTTGAGAACATCCAAGGCACACACATGGAACCTCACAAGGCTGAGAAGATGAAAGGGAAGACCCTGGTGCCACAACTGCTTTAGGATGGGGTCAGACACAAAAGAGGTCAATGTCAGGTTCAGTCTACAGTGCTGGTCAGGGCATTAGAAGTCAGGGTAACCCTGGAAAGTCCACTTTTGCTGGCCACAGCCCCTCCTCACAAAGACCTAACAGTTCTGTCTTGGGCAGGGCTGGGGCTCTAGAGCAGTCTGGTGGTCATAATCCACTATTGCATGATCTTCCAAACCTGGGACCAGGAGATTCTGCCTTCAAGGGGACTCTGGGACGGTGAGCTCTGTGGGCATCTCAGCATCAGGGATAGTTAGAAATGGGCATGGATGTGAGTATGTGTATGTGTGTGTATGTATATATGTGTATACTTATTTACATACTTATATTTCCTAACTCTGTCCACCAAGAAACAATAACACACACAGCGTAAAGGTGTTTGTAGTGTTTTATACTGTTCTTGCAAAGGTTCCGTAATTTTGAGGTTACCACAAAATACACATGTGCTCACATTTATCATGGTAATTGTTGTGAGCCAACATTTTTTTTTAACTTAGTAGCAGTGAGTCTAAGGAAAGGAACTCACCTGGTGAAGATAGAAGTGTCTCCAGACAGAAGGTGGCACCTTTCCCTTACCTGAGACCTGGTTGGCTGGGAATGCTTTGGCCAGCTGCCTGGGTTCCGAATCCATGAAACCTGACATATAAGCACAGGGAGGTTGTTTCAGCCACAAGTTTGGGACTACTTTTTACCCAGTCCTAGAAAAGAACTGAAGTATGCTTCAAGACCTCAGCTCAAGCATGTCCATGGATATGAGAGGTCATCCTTTTCTTAGATGTGAAGCTATTTCGAGTCATATCAGCATCACTTTCAATATTTAAAACCACTACTTATTCATATTCTAAAACTGCTGGCAAAATGTTCACCTCAAATGTGGTCCTCTTGCACACTGATCCCCAAGAGGTGGTCTGCAGTTGAATAAAGCTTGAGAAGCTGCTCAATGGTGGCTTCCATGGAAGGTGGCAACCATGAATGTGAATCCTGGTCACATAAGGAGCTGGTTCTCCCCTACACCTGACCCAGCACTGACAGAATCTCTATGCATATATATGAGCCCACCCACTTACCCAGGCCTCCCTCCCATGGTAGGAAAATGTTAGGTCCTCAATACCAAACCTATGGTATCCCCATTGGACATGGGGAGGAGCCTAGAGCAGGAATAGGCACACTTGCAGTTGAGTCCCCTCAACCCAATGCCCCAAAGCACCCATATGCTGGTGTGAGGAGCCCAGCGTTTCCAGAGAGTTGTAGACACTAACTGCAAGGCCATTGTTGCCAGGGCCTAAAGATGTTATGGTAAGTGTTTTTTCCCACTGGGTCTGGAATAAGTACGGGCTCGGTATGTGGCTGGGTTGGGGCTCAGACAGGGGCAGGAGTCAGCATTCAATTCAAGCTGTTGGTCAGGGCTGAGCTGGGAGGTGGAGTTGATCTGGGCCCTGTGTTGAGATTCATTCTGATGCCTTCTCAGGGCCCAGTGTAGTCTGGGCAGGGCTAGTCTGAGGCTACCTCCATGCAGAGTCCACACTAGGTGAGATCCATGGGCCCTGATTCCATCCATAGCACCTCCGAACTTCGGAGACAGCAACCATACGCACTGCCCTGTAAGGTGATGAGGATCTGACGCCCCCGTGTGGTCCTCAGCACATTCCCACAGGTGGCCAACAGGAGGTCTTTCCAACATCCAGAATCTCCAGCTGATCTCACAAGCAGCTACATGGTGCCCAGAAGAACAAGGGCAGAGGACAGGGCAGGCACCACTGGGACAAGGTCCATGGTCTGCCTGGGATCAGACAGAACTCAGGACACAATGTCCAGAATTGAGATCACCTCCTCACCCCATGTCCTCTAGTAGAGGTGGCTTTGGGGACCATTGAGGAACCACAAAGTACAAGTCACACATGTGTGTAAACACGATGGAAGGAATGCATTGTGGGATGTCACCTCTCCCCTGTCCTTGTCATTGTGTCAGGTGTGTGTCATGCAGTTGTGCCAGGTAAATGACTGAAAGCCAATGCTGGGGTTCCATGGCTATAACCTAAGGATAACTCTTATGAATGGGAGTCCCATTGAATGGCTGCAGTTCAGCCTCCCCAAGAAAGCTCTCAGGGCCACATTTCAGGGCATGGGGAAACAGACCTATCCCCACCACCCCCACTGTTACCCACATATCTTTCTGAAATGTCAAGATGCTCTGGACCTAGGCTCCAATGACAAGAAGCCCAGGAAGTCCAGGATTCTGGAGACTTTGTGGGAATAGACTGATGATGTGATCCAGGAGCATGCCCAAGGAAAGCACCCAGGCAGAGGAAAACCAGGATAAAGGGGAAGGTTCTGGAGCAGCAGATTTGTCCTATCCCTGGCAACAATGTGCCTCTCAGACCATAAGAAGATGACAGCTGGAGTGGGCTAGGAAGGACCACACCTGGACTGGGGCAGGGTGGGCAGAGCGTCCTGGTCTGTAAAGGTCAAATACAGTCACTGGCACAGAACCCAGACCTTCCTGCCAGTCCCCTGGGTTCATTGACCCACAGAGGAGAGTAAGACTTGCCAGGTGTATGCCAGCCCTGAACTCAGAAGGCTGAGAAGATGGCAGTGAGGGCCCTGATGCCACAACTGGTCAAGGCTGTGTTCAGACAGTGGGGTTAGGGTTAGGTTCAGACTACAGTGCTGTTCGGGGCTCAGTTGTGGTCATGGTCACACTGTCAGGTTCACCTATGCCGGATGTAGCCTCCCACAGACCAGCCCTTCCACACAAATACTGGCCTGGGCAGAGCCGAGGCTCTGGAGACCCCTGGTGGCCATGTTCCACCATTGCATGTTCTTCTAAACCCATGTCCAGGAAACTGCCTCATTTGTTTTCTTTGTTTGTTTGTTTGTTTGTTTTTTTATTATGGGTAAAAATCAAATTTCTCACAATACATACCAATATTTGTAAAATGATATATAAATACATATGCATATATGTGCATTTGTTTACATAAATGTTATTTGTTATATATATATATATATGTATATATATATATATATTTTTTAAAGGTGCTTAGATTACCTAAATATTACTCAGAAATGTGGTCTATGCTCAGTGGCAAGGTCCCAGGATATGTATATCCATTGCCTCGTTTGGACTCTGGGAAGTTGAGGTCTGTGGGCTTCTCAGCATCAGGAAAATTTACAAATGGGTATGGATGTGAATGTGTTTCTGTATGCATATGTTTGCGTACTTTTATTTTACATTTATAGTACCTTTAGATTACATAAATTTTACATAAAAAATAAATTATAGGAGATTCCTACATGCCCCCCCACACACACAAGTTCTGACATTAACAACATCCCTCATCAGTGAGGTACATTTGTTACAACTGATGAATACATATTGAACCATTGCCAGTAACCATGGACTATGGTTTACATTATAGTATACACTCTGTCCCACACAATTTTGTAGGCTATGACAAAATATCTACTGGCCTGTATCCATCATTGCAATGTCAGGCAGGACAATTCCAATGTCCTGAAAATATCCCCACATTACACCTATTCTTCCCTCTCCCTGTTCTCAGAGCCTCTGATGGCCACTTCCTTTATATCAATGATAAAGGTTCTTCCATTGGTAGAATAATAATAAGTCTTTAATTGAATAATAATAAGTCTACTTTAGTCCATTGTTTATTCCCCAATCTTGAGGATTTGGGGATGGTGATGCCCACTCTGTTTCTGAGAGGGGGCTTAGATCCTATCAGGCAGATGGATGGAACTATCTTGTATGCAGTTGCAGACACTCTGTCCCTTGGGATAGGCATTGTCCATCATCATCTCCTTGTTAGTTGCCCTGGGAGAGTCCAATGAACTGGAGAGTAGGTCTTGCAACTCTGCTGAGATTCAGATCTCAATTGGCACATGAGCAGACCAAAGATTTAAGTCTCTGGGACATATATTTACATTTGTGCACTTTACATACATTTATTTCCTAACTCTGTTCACCAAGAGGGCTAAGAAGCAACAATATAAACAAATATACACCCTGGTGGGAGATAGAGTTTTCTTTTTTGTTGTTGTTGTTTTTTACTGTTCTTGTGAAATTACTGTAATTTTGAGATTACCTCAAAATACACAAGTGATGCCACTTATCATGGCTGATTATTGTGAGCCAACATAATTTAGTGTCCAGGAGCCAAGAAATTCCAGAGATTTCCAGACACTGACCTCAAGACTCATCTGCTGCAGGGCCTAGTGACCACAGCCCAGGGACATCCTGGTGGTGGGTTTTCCCACTGTGACTGTGCATGAAAAGTGCTCTATCTGGGGCATGGGTTGGAGCTGACTCAGGGCCAGGGATGAGGCTCAGTCTTGGTCAGTTTGGACAGATCCACTCAACAAAACTCCAAACAGGAAATTTCATTGCCCCACACCAAGCCTAGGCTCTTGCCACCCCATAAGGTTGTAGGCTCCATCCATACAGGCAGTCAACAATAGGCCATTCCCAGACCCAGCATCAGGAGCTCAGCCCCCACTTGGCTATGTTGGCTCCAGCATGACAAGGGCAGCACACATATTAGGCATCCTGGGATGTGGTCCTTGCTCACCTGGACACAGGATGGAACTTAGGTCAGTGTGTCCAAAACTGGGACTTTCTTCTCATACCTCTCCCTCTAGTGGAGGTGGGGTAGGGTCCTTTAGGGAAAACATTAAGAATGATCATACTCATGTGTAAATACACTGGAGGCACTGATTGTGAGACCTCCCCTGTCCTGTATCCTGGGCAGGTGTGTATTGTGTGTGCCAAGTAGATATGACATGAGAGAAAATGCTGCAGTCTCCATGGGCATTCTCTATGAAGGCAGACCTGCTGGTAGGGTCTCCAGTTCCCTTGTTCATAGCAATGTGTGTGCTTGTTCTTCCTTGGTTGGGTGGGTGATTCTAGGCTGCATTTGTAGTTACAGACGGAAGAAGAATAAAGCCTAAAGCATTTGCTGACCTCAGAGAAGAACATGTCCAGGCTTACTCAAGTGTCTCAACCACAGGTAAATTGCAACAGGTCCCAATGCCACAATGCCCAGTGTAGGCACCTGAGCAAGCAGTGATTTCTTGGACTTCCATGTGAATGAGATTTGGAGTAATGGAATGAAGGAATTATTCTAATAACAATGATAAGGGAGTATTAGGGTGAGTTTATCAGAATTAGGGAGTGTTCCGCCTCTCCATTTAAATTCCCAGTCATGTTTTTCAAACATATCAATCCTTTGCCAATGCCACAAGCTTCCACCCCCATAGCCACCTACACTTCCTTCTGGAACACTGTGGTCCTCTGGACCTGGGCAGGACTGTGATGCTAAGAACACCAGGAAACCCAGGGTTCTAGAGGCTTTCGGGGCAGAATTTAAGACTGTGGTCCTCGAGCACATCCAAGGCTCCTCAAAAGGCTAAGAAAATGAAAGGGAAGATCCTGCTGCTACAACTGGTCAAGGATGGGTTCAGACACAGATGGGGTCAACATCAGGCTCAGCCTTCAGTGCTGGTCAGGGCTCAGTTTTTGTCAGGGTCACACTGTCAAGTCCACCTTTACTGGCCCCAGCTGCTCAAAACCAGCCCCTTCCCACAAAAACCTAGCAGTTCTGTCTTGGGCAAAGCTGTGGCTCTGGGGCCCTCTGGTGGTTATGCTCCACTATTGCATGTTCTTCCCAACCCAGGACCAGGACACTCTGCCTTCATGGGGACTCCAGAAAAGTGACCTCTGTGGACATCTCAGCATCAGAGAAATTTACAAATGGGCATGTATGTGAGTATGTGTATATATGAGTAGCAGTTTGATATTAGTTATGAATTCCAAAAAGGAGATATTGATTATGTTTGTAAATTGCTCTCTTCCTCTGGGCATGATACCCTTTGATTGTATTAGAGTCAGCTGAAATGCCTTTGATTAAATTAAGATTAGGGCTTTGAGATTTGACCATGTCATTAGAATGCAACTCAGCATTGAGTCCCAGCTTCCTTGGGCTGATAAAACAGACTTTCACATGGAAGTAGACACAGAAGATACACAAAGAATCATGTGGCCATGGAAGAGAGATGAGCCTGATAGTTTACAGCTCACCTTGTGAAGAGACCAGAGCAGCTGAGCCCAAAAAGAAATGAGTCCCAGGAAGACAGATGTGTCTTATGTCAGCCTACAAATGAGATTGGAAGAAGCTGGGACTGTGGATCCTTAAGAGGGAAGAGGAAGACTGAACCCTCATAGATGTTGCCCACCATCTTGCATCAATACATGGCAACAGACTTTGAGTAAGAAAGTACCTCTTATGGTACCTTGAGTTGGATTCTTTAGGGTCTTGTAACTGTAAGCTTCTATCCCAAATAAATACCCTTTATAAAAGCCAACAGAGTTCTGGTACTTTGCATCAGCACCCCTTTGGCGGACTAATACAGTATGTATGCATCTTTGTGTGTACTTATTTACATACATATATTTCCTAACTTTGTTCACCAAGAAGCAACAACACACACAGGGTGAAGGTGATTACAGTGTTTGTACTGTTTGTGCAAAAATTCTCTAATTTTGAGATTACCTCAAAATATGCAGCATGGGTTAACAATTATCATGGCTAATTTTTGTGAGCCAACTTTTTTTTTTAACTTAGTAGCACTGAGTCTAAGGAACAAAACCCACCTGGCAAAGATAGAAGTGTCTCCAGACAGGAGATGGCATTTTTCCCTTCGTGGGACATGGCTGGCTGGTACTGCATTGGCCAGCTCCCTGGGTTCCAAATCCATGAAACCTGACATATAAGCACAGGGCTGTTGTTTCAGCCACAAGTTTGGGACAATTTTTTAACCAGCCCTAGAAAACTGATGCATGTCTCAAAACCCTAGCTCAAGCATGGGTAATAGGCCATCCTTTTCTTAAATGTGAAGCTATTATGAGTGTTGTATCAGCATCATTTTCAATATTTAAAGCTATTATTTATTCATATTCTAAAACTCCTGGTAAAATGTTCACCTCAACTGTGGTCCTCGTTCACACCCATTCCCAAGAGGTGGTCTGCATTTGAACAAAGCTTGAGAAGATGCTCCACTGGGGCTTCCATGAACCCTGGCAACCATGAATGTGAATCCTGGCCACATAAGGAGCTGATTCTCCCTTACACCTAGCCCAGCACTGACAGAATCTCCATGTGTATGGCTGAGCCCACCCACCCACCCAGGCCTCCCTCCAGTAGCAGGAAAATCATAGCTCTTCCCCCTAACCCTGTGATTATCTCAATTGGACATGGATCCCTATGAGGAGGAGCCAGGAATAGACACACATGTGGCAGTGGGGTCCCCTTGCCCCATGTCCCAAAGCACCCACATTTCAGTGTGAGGAGCCATGCATTTCCATAGATTTGTAGACACTGACCTCAAGGTCTGACTGGTAAGGCCCCACATGTATTCTGGTCACTGTTTTACCCTCTGGTTATGGAATAGGGTTGGGATCGGTATGTGGCTGGAGTTGGGGCTCAGACAGGGGCAGGGGTTAGTGTTCATTAGGGCCAGGGTCAGGGTCTGCCTGAGGCCAGGTTGGGGCTGAGCCAGAAGATAGAGTTGGGTCCCACTGTGAAACAAGGTTGGGGTTCAGTCTGGGACCTGTGTTGAGACTCACTCTGGTGCCTCCTTGGAACTCAGTGTGATCTGGACAAGGGTAATCTGAGGCTGCCTCCATGCAGAATACACCCTGGCCCAGATCTGGGGCCATTATGCCATCCATAGCAGCTCTGACTTTCAGAAACAGCAATCACACTCTCTTCCCTGTTAGATGATGAGTCGCTGGCTCCCCCACGTGGCCCTCAACAGCATCCCCACATGTGTCCAACAGCAGGCCTTTCCACATCCAGGGTTCCCAGCTGAGTCCACACAGAGCTATGTGGTACCCAAAAGAATAAAGGCTGAAGACAGGGCAGGCACCCCTGGGACAAGGTCCAATCTCCAACATGATGTCCAGAATTGAGACCACCTCCTTACCCCATGTCCTCTAAAAGAGGTGACTTGGGGACCATTGAGCAACCAGAAAGGAGAGATCACATATATGTGTAAACACAATGGAGGAATGCATTGTGGGATGTCACCTCTCCCATATCTTTGTCAATGCATGTCAGGTGTGTCATACAGGTGTGCCAGGTAAATGACTGAAAGCCAATGCTGTGGCTCCTGGCTGAACCCTGGGGATAATTCCTATGAATGGGGGAAACCCTGTTTGGATGGAGTGGGGTTTGGCCTCCCCAAGAAAGCTCTCAGGGCCATGTCTCAGGGCATGGGGACACAGACCTGTCCCCACCACCCTCACTGCTACCCACATGTCCTTCTAGACGATGGGATCCTCTGGACTTAAGCTCCAATGCCAAGAAACCCAGGAATCCAAGATTCTGGGGTTTTTGTGGGAAGAAGCTGAAGATATGGTCCAGGAGTACACCCAAGGAAAGCACCTGGGCAGAACACAAGTAGAAAAAAGCTAAGGTTTTGTGGCAACAGATTTTCCCTGTCCCTGGTGACCATACCCCTCAAAGCCTGTGAGAAGATGATACGTAGCATGGGCTGGGAGAGACCAAGCCTGGACTGGGGCAGGGTGAGTGGAGCATCCTAGTCTGTAAAGTTCAAACACAGATGCTGGTCCAGAACTCAAGCCTTCCTGCCAGTCCCCTGGAGCCCCTTCACCCCATGGAGAGTAAGAACTTCCAGGTGTATGACAACTTGGAACTCAAAATGCTGAGAAGATGACAGGGAGGACCCTGGTGCCACAACTGGTCAAGGTTAGGATCAGACACAGGTAAGGTTAGGGTTAGGATCAGTCTACAGTGCTGTTCAGGGCTTAGTTGTTGTCAGGGTCACACTGTCAGGTCCACCTATGCTGGATGTAGCCTCTCACAGACCAGCCCCTCCCCACAAATACTGGCCTGGGCAGAGCTGAGGCTCTGGAGACCCCTGGTGGCCATGTTCCACCATTTCATGTTCTTCTAAACCCAGGTCCAGGAGACTGCCTCATTGAGACTCTGGGAAGGTGAGGTCTGTGGGCATCTCAGCATCAGGGAAATTTACAAATGGTATGGATGTGAGTGTGTTTCTGTATGCATACATGTGTGTACATTTTACATACATATATTTCCTTACTATATTCACCAACAGGGCCAAGAAACCATACACAATAACACACATGGGATGAAGATAAGTAGTTTTTTGTCCTTTTCATGTGAAGTTACTGTAATTTTGAGAATTCTTCAAAATAGACATATGTTGCCATTTATCATGGTTGATTGCTGTGAGCCAACAAATTTTATTGTCTAGGAGCCAAGAATTTTCAGAGATGTCTAGACACTGACCTCAAGGAAGGCAATTCACCATAGACACAGCTGGCTCATGTCTGGTAGTGAGTGCTCAGGAGCATCCAGGTGGCTGGCTTTCCCACCATGTCTGTTACTAGATAAGGCTCTGTCTAGGAACTGAGGTGGGGCTGATTCATGGCCAGGGATGAAGCTCAGCTGTGGTCAGTTTGGAGCTCAACATAGTCAGAGTGAACTTGCCTCAAGTTGACCTTAGTCCACCCTGGCCCAGAACCACATTGCAAGACCCACCCTCCTCACCTAATGAACTCTGCCCCAGAAAGGGCTGGGGCTCTGGAGTCCCCATGTGGCTGTCATCACCATCCTCACTCATGGCCAACTGGATGCCTTCCCAGACCCAGGGTCACTGGCTCCCCTTCAGAACCGAGGACTGGGACCACCTTCATTACTGGAGGTGTGCTTGGGGTCCTTAGGGAATCCATAAAGGACAGGTCATACCCATGTGTAAACACACTGGAAACAATGACTGTGAGATGTCTCCTGTCCTGAGCCCTGGCAGATGTGTGTTGTGTGTGCTATGCAGCTGTGTTATGAAAGCAAATGCTGCAGGCTCCATGAACATCCACTGTGGAGCCATATCTGCTGGTATGGAATTTCTGGGGCAGCAGATTTATCCTATCCCTGATGACCATGCCCCTCTCAGTCATCAAGAAGTTGGGGGAAGGGGTGGATCAGGGCGAACCAAGCCTGGAACCAGGGCAGAGTGGATGGAGGGTGCTGGTCAGGTGTGTCAAATGGCACATCCTCTGCCCATCTCACACAGCCCCTGACCCAGATCCCAGATCATTCTGCTGGTCCTCTGGAGCTTCTTGGCCTGCAGAGGACAGTAAGATCTGCCAGGTGTCTGCCAGTTAGGAACTCAAATCGCCCTGTGGATGAAGGGAAGACCCTGGACCCCCAACTGGTCAAGGCTTGGGTTAGAAACAGATGGGGGCAGGGTTAGGCTCAGCCTACAGTGCTGGTCAGAGCTCAGTCTAGGTCAGGACCACATAGGAAATTCTCCCTGTGCAGGCCACTGCCCCTCCCCACAGACAGGTCAGTTCTGATCTTGTAGAGCTGAGGCTCTGGAGCACCATGGTGGCCATGCTGGGCCATTGCATGTTCTTCCAAACCCAGGATCAGAAGACACTGCCCTCATGGAATTCCCAGTATGTAAGCCCTGTTGACACCTTCACACTAGGGAAATTGAAAAATGGGCGTGGATGTGAGTGGGCGTGTGTGTGCATACTTACATACATATATTTCCTACCTGTCCACTGAGAAGGCCCAAAACAACACACATGCACACACACAGGATGAAGGTGACTAGAGTTTTTTGTACTCTTCTTTCAAAGTTTTTGAAATCTTGAGATCACCTCAAAATAAGCGACATTTACTGCCATTCATCATGACTGGATGTTGTGAGACAGCTTTTTCTAACTTAATAGCATCGAGACCAAGAAAACAAACCCACCTGGATGGGATTAAAATGTCCCCAGAAAGGAGGTGGCATTTTCCCTCTCCTGGGATATGGACTGGCTGGGACTGCTTTGATAGCTACCTTGATCCTCGACCCATGAAACCTTAAATATAATCACAGAACAATTGTTTCAGCCACTAGTTTGGGACTGTTTGTTATACAGCTATTCCCTGGATCCTGGTAACCATGGGTATGAATCTTTTTCACATAAGGAGCTGGTGACCCCATCCCTGGCCCAGCAATGACAGAAACTCCATGTAGATGTGTAAGTAGACCTAATTTCCTCAGATTCCATCCCGTGGCAGGGCAAATGATGTGCTCCACCAGCCCCTCCTCTCATGGATGTATTCCATTGGACATGAAGAGGAACTGAGACAAGGAATAGGTGCAGCTGCAGTGGGATGTCTTCACCCTATGACCAAAAGCACCAACATTCCAGTGTGCAGGAGCCCAGCATTTCCAAAGATTTCTAGATTCTGATCTCAATGGAGGCCATTCACCACCATAGATGCAGATGACTCAGCCTGGTGACCAGGGCCTGAGGGCTTCCTGATGGCTGGTTTTTCCACTGGGACTGGAATTTTGTTGGTGTTTTTGTTTCCTTGGCTGCTCAAGCAAATATACAATATGTTGGCTTAAACAAGGGTGATTTACTAGCTCACAATTTTGAGGCTAGGATAAAATTCAAAACAATGTGTATTCAAGGTGATGCTTTCTTTCCAAAGCCTGTTTTTCTGGGGATGGCCCCCAGTAATCCTTGATTCTGGGTTCCTCTGTCACATAGCAATGTTTATGGTGGTCTCTTCTGGCCTTTCCTTTCTCTTCTGGGTTCTGTTGACCTTCAGCTTCTTGCTTCCCTTGCCTTTCTCTTTTTCTGCCTTAAATTCATTCTGCTTATAAAGGACTCTAGTAATATGATTAAGACCCATCCTGGGGAAGTAAATGTGGCTCAAGTGATTGGGCTCCCATCTACCATATAGGAGGTCCAAGGTTCGATTCCTGGGGCCTCCTAGTAAAAGGCAAGCTGGTCCATGCAGTGAGTTGGCCTGAGTGGTAAGTCGGCCCATGCAGGAGTGCTGGTGTGCATGGAGAGCTAGAGCAGCAAGATTATGCAACAAAAAGAGTCTCAGGACAACCAGAAAGATGGCAGGAGAGTAAAGAACTCTGAGAATCAGCTCCTGCTATGGGGCAGTTGGTGATCACCCACAACTAACTAGAACACTTATTTGGGGGCTGCAGGGGACCAGAAGTGCATCCTGCAACATCCTTGATAGAATGGAAGGAGGAGACTGCCTATCTGCAGAAAAGATTCATAAATAGAGCACTCCATGCCACAGAGACTGGTGCCCACTGGAGGCACAAGCTACCTTGGGAGCTGTTCCATAGCTGGAATTGGAAGCTCTACTTCCCAAAAATGGGGGCGGGAGAGACGGTTGGGCACAAACTTCAGCTACTGATTAGTAAATTCAGTGAGCTAAAGTATAATCCTAAGAACAGTTAAAGTTTGAACATGTCCAGGTAAGAAAGACATCAGTGGTCACCATCTTAACTCCATGCCTGACATGAGGGGAAGTGGGGCTGACTGAAAATCACAGTGCTGGAAGAGACCAGCTTTTTTCCATCTATATCAGATTGCTGCTCTAGCATAAGCCCCAGGTCCACCTCAGGCAGGGAGGAAGCTGGGTAGAGCTGCACCAGCCTCTCAGGGAAATTACAGGCCACACCATGGAGGCCAGTGATCATCCTACATTGGCAGCCCAAGCCACTCCGGGAGCTATTCTGAGGCAGGAATTGGAAGCCCCATTTCCCAAAAACAGGAGGAGAAGAGATGGTTGGCCACTGATTTCAGCTACTGCTTAGTCAATTAGGCTGGCTAAAGTATAACCCTAAGAACAGCTAAAGTTTGAGGCTTTCAGAGTCAGAAGGAGGCTGGTAGCCACCATTTTGACTCCACCTCCAGCATGAGGGGAAACCAGGCAGACTGAAAGTCACAGTGACAGTAGAGACCAGTTTCTTTCACCCAGATTGGCCTGCAGCCCTAGCCTAGGCTTCAGCCCCACCTCTAGCAGGGAAGAAACTGACAGGATCTGCACCAGCCTATCCATGTAATTGCAAGTGCATTTAGCTGGCACAGACTGAATAATCGGAAATCTACCAGGGCAACTGTGGTCATCTTGGACCTGCACTGCAAAGATTGCTGTCCACACCTGCAGCTCCATCCCTGCCCCTGTCAGGGGAAAAAGGGACATGAAGCTTCATCAGTCTTTCTGGGCAACTACAGTCTAGGCCTGCATGACTTGGATTATTCCACAAAGCTGTGGCTTTGTCCCTATCCCTGGCAAAGGAGAAAGTGGGAAGAAGCTTGGGGCAATGAGGGTAGCTTTAGCCTCCACAGCTTATAGCACCAACTACATCCTTGGCTTCTACTACACAACCAGCAAGGGAGAAAGGGCAGGAAGCCTTAAACTAAAGAGAGAAACTACACCCAGAATAAATAGTCTAGTAAGCCAGATGACAAGACACCAAAAAAAAAATTACAATCCACACCCAGTTAAAGGAACAAGATAAGCCTCCAGGTGACATAAAGCAATTGAGACAACTAATCATAGATGTTCAAAAAATTTTCCTTAATAAATTCAATGAGATGGCTAAAGAAATTAAAGATATTAAGAAGACATTGGATGAGCATAAAGAAGAGTTTGAAAGAATACATAGAAAAATAGCAGATCTTATGGGAATGAAAGTGCAATAAATGAAATTAAAAAACACACTGGAATCATAAAATAGCAGATTTGAGGAGGCAGAAGAAAGGTTTGGTGACCTTGAAGAAATGGCCTCTGAAAGTGAACATACAAAAGAACAGATGAAGAAAAGTTTGGAAAAATTGAACAAGGTCCCAGGGAAATAAAAGATAGCAAGAGACGTGAAAACATATGTGTCATGGATGTACCAGAAGGAGAAGAGAAGGGGCAAGGGGCAGAAGGAATATTTGAAGAAACAATGGTAGAAAAATCCCCAACCCTATTGAAGGACATAGATATCCATGTCCAAAAAGCACGACATACTCCCATTCAAAAAAATCTGAATAGACCAACTCCAAGACACATACTAATCAGAATGTCAAATGCCAAAGAACAAGAGAAAAGCAATGAATATCATATAAGTTATGCCCAATAAGATTAAGTGTCAATCTCTCATCAGAAACCATGGAGGCAAGAAGACAGTGGTATGATATATTTAAGATACTGCAAGAGAAAAACTTCCAGCTAAGAATCTTATACCTAGCAAGATTGTCTTTCAAAAATGAAGGTGAGTTTAGAATATTCACAGATAAACAGAAACTGAGAGAGTTTGTAACCAAGAGACCTGCTTTGCAGGAAATACTAAAGGGTGTGCTACAGCCTGAGAAGAAAGGACAGGAGAGATGTCTGGAAGAGAGACTAGAAACGAGGATTATATCAATAAAAATAACTAAAAGTGTCAAAAGATTGGTGAAAATAAAATATGATAGATAAAACCCAAATATTCAGGAATAAACTTAACCAATGATCTAAAGCACTCATGCTCAGAAAATCACAATTCATTGTTAAAAGAAATAAAAAAAGACCTAAATAATTGGAAGAACATTCCATGCTTATGGATTGAAAGGCTAAATATCATAAAGATGTCAATTCTACTCAAATTGATATACAGATTTATGCAATACTGATAAAAACTCCACCAACATTTTTAAAATAAGTGGAAAACATGATTACCAAATTTATTTGGAAGGGTAAGGGGTCCTGAATAGCCAGAAACATCTTAAAAAGGAAAAATCAAAGTTGGAGGACTCTCATCTCCGTACATTAAGTTGTATTACCTAGCTACAGTGGTAAAAACAGCATGGTACTGACATAAAGACAGACACATAGACCAAGGGAACTGAATTGATGGTTAAAAAACAAACTCTTACATCTATGTTCAAGTGATTTTTGACTAGCCTGTCAAACCCACCCAGTTTGGGCAGAACAGTCCTTTCAACAAATGGTGCTGAGAAAATTTGATATCCATAGCAAAAGAAAGAAAGAGGTCCCCTATACAAAAATTAACTCAAATTGAATCAAAAACCTAAATATAAAAGCAAGAATCATAAAGCTTCTAGAAGAAAATGTAGGAAAATATCTTCAAAACCTGGTGGTAGGTAGTGGATTCTTAAAGGAGATAAGAGGAAGACTGAGATAGACTACTGATATTGTATGTATGTAGAAGTTTTAATTAGCTTTACTGTAAAAGTGTGGAAATGTACAGAGTTGATGGTAACACATTATAGTGAGTAACAGTTGGTTTATAAATGGGGATTTGGCTGAAAATGTTAGTCTAGGTATGTAAATGCCAATTGACAGAAAGCTAGAGAATAATCTAAGGACTGAATCGCACAGAAAACCTAGAGGTGGAGAAGAATAGTGGTTGATGGTACAGATGCAAGAGTATCCTTTGTGAGCTAGAGCAGGTATACATCAGTATTGCAGGGTAGTGAGAATGTGGAGAAGCACAGGAAAAATACAACTGGAGTGACCTATGGAGTGTGGTTAACAGTAATAATGTAATATTCTTGCATCTCATCTATGCCAAAGATGTACTGTGTTGATAATGGGGGAGTATGGAAAATGTTTGCCAAATGTATGCTGTGGAACTGATAATAATCAGATGATATTATCTCATATTCTGTAACAAATGTTCCACCATGGTGTGGTGTGTTGATAGAGGGATGCTGCTTGGGAATTCTTCACATGTCCATGATTATTTTGTAAGTTTACAACTTTTGTTATAAAAATATATTTTAAAAAAAATAATAGGATGGGTTGGGGGAAAAATACACCAAATGTAAGATAAGGACTATAATTAGTAGTAAGATTTTGACAATATTCTTTTATAATTTGAATAAATGTCTCACAACAATGCAAGGTGTTGGTGGAGGGTTAATGTATGGGACTCTTGTATGTTATGAATGTTTGCTTTGTAAGTTCTCAACTTTTACTATACAATTACTGTTTATGTATGTTCATGTATAAATGAAATAAATAATGATAATAATAGGGTGGGTTGGGGGAAAATACTTTGGTTAGTAGTAATATCTTGAGGATCCTCTTTAATCATTAGTTAAAAATGTTTCACAACAATGCAAGGTATTGGTGGTAAGGTGAGGTATGAAAACCATGTATGATGTTATGTATGTTTCTTTTGTAAGTTCACAACTATTGCTATACACTTATTGCTTGTGTATGTTCATGTATGATTTATATATTTCAATAAATTTTTAAAAATTAAAAAAAAGACACAGAAGAGAGACAATAAGAGACACAGCAGATCAGGGAGCTGAGGTAGCACAAGAGATTGAGTGCCTCTCTCCACTCTGGAAGGTCCCAGGATCAGTTTCCAGTGCCACTTAAAGAGAAGACAAGCAGACATAGAAGAACACACAGAAAGCAGACAGCGAGTTCAAAACAATGCAGAGGGGGAGAAATAAATAAATAAGTCTTTTTTAAAAGACCCATCCTGATTGAGCTGGGGAACATCTTAACTGAAGAAACCTCATCAACAGGTAAACCTTACAATGGCCTTACACTCATAAGAGTTGATTAAGATGTTTTTCTTTGGTATGTAGCTCTAAACCACCACCATCCATCAACCTTCTGGACTCAAAATACACATATGCAAAATATGATCATTCCATCACAGCATCCCAAATGTCTTAAGTCATTTCGGAAACAATGCTAAGTACAAAGTTTCATCAAAATCAGTTGTGGGTATGGTCTTTTTGGGGGCACAGTTATCTTGTCTATTGTCCTGTGAAACCTAAAGAAAAAGTTATCTGCTTCCAATATGAAATGGAAAGACAGGCATAGGACAGATATTCTCATTACAAAAGGAAGACATTGAAAGGAAAATAGGGGTCACAGGCCCCAAGCATTTATGAAACCCAGCAGGGGATACTCCTTTAGATTTCAAGGTCATTCATGGATGAATGATTTGTCCTACAAGCCTGATGGAGCAGTCCTACCCTTTCCAAGTACTCACACAATGGCCATGAAGTCCATGAACACTGGGGTGAAACTTTACCCAGTATGAGCATCAAGATGGTGGACAGGTTCTCTGCAAACCCCAGAGCATAGACCCCACACAATGTGAACATTACCATGGTAGCACTCTCCCTGGACAACAGGGTGCAAGGCCTATCCATTCCACACTGAGGAGTGGACCAACCTTTCCACCCTCATGGGTAGGCTTCCTTTGTTGATCAGAGGAGATATCTTCAGTCTATACTTCAATTTCCATTGTTCTACTCTTGAAGTCATTCTTCTTTCAATTCATATCTATCATTTTCATTCAGGCTGGCAGTGGCTCTGCTCATACAAATTTTGCAAAAATCTTGTTGGCTTTGCTTGCAGTTCACAGGGGTCCAATCCATCAGATAATAGAATAATAGAACTTTCCACAGATCTTTCCTGCATAACTGCATTTCCAAACCCGACTTCCACTGAAATAGCTGAGTGAATTCATGTTCAGTTAAATCCTCACATGGAGCCCAATTTTCTGGGGACTCACTGCCTGGAAGCTCAGGGAGGTCCCTGATAGAGTTACTTCTGGCCCTAGTCTCAGAACACCTCATCTGGATAGGCTCAGAATTTTCCATACTATAAATTACTGGACTCTGTCCTTAAGAGTTCAGTTTTCAGCCTATCCCTTTCCTCTCACATTTTACCATAAGCTTCAAGGAGAAACAAGTGTTCACTTTTCACATTTAGCTTAGAAATCTTATCAGCTAAACATGCAAGTTCCTCACATTCAAGTTCTACCTTCCATACAACATCAGAACTTAATTCTGTCAAGTTGCATGACACTTTAAAGCAACAATCGCCTTTTTCCCAGTTTTCAGTAACACATTCAGCATTTCCTTATAAGGCTTCATTGGAAGTACCTTTAGCATCCATATTTCTACCAACAGTCTCTTCAAACAATCTAGGCTTTTTTAAATCAAGCACCTCACAACTCTTCCAGTGCCAGCCCATTACCCAATTCCAAAGCTGTTTACACATTTTTTTTTCATATTTGCAATAGTAGCACCCCACTTTCTTGGTATTGGTATCAAAATCAGTTTTAGTTTCCTAGGATGCTTAAGAAAACACCATGCAAAGGGTTGGCTTAAACAATGCAGATTTATTGGCTCATGATTTTGAGACTAGGATAAAGTCCAAATCAAGGTGATGCTTTCTCTCCAAAGACTGGTATTCTGGGGCTGGCTCTCAGTGATCCTTGGTTTGAGGCTCCTTTGTCAAATGGCAATCACATGGTGGCCTCTCCTGACCTCTCCCTATTCTCTAGGTTCCAGTGACCTTCATTTTCTTGTATCTCATATTTTTCTCTTTTTCTCTCTGAAAATCATTCTGCTTGTAAAGTACTCCAGTAATAAGATTAAGACTCTTCCTGATTGAGTTGAGCTACAAATTAAGTGAAGTAACCTCATCAAAAGGTCCTGCTTACAATGACTCACACCCACAGGAATGGAATAAGATTAAGAACATGTTTTTCTGGGGAACTAGATGCATGCCACCAGAGTCAGGCTCAGTTTGAGACTGGGATTGGGGTTCAGGTGGAAGCAGAAATCAGGGTTAAATTTAGGGCCAAGGTCATGGTCTTCCTGAGGCTGGGGCTGAGCCAGAAGATGGAGTTGTGTCTCACTCTGAGACAATGTTAGAATTCAGTCTGAGACCTATGTTGGTACTCACCCTGAGTCTGTCTAACTGTTCAGTGTGGCCAGGGGAAGACTAGCCTGAGGTTGCCTCCATAGATGGCTCATCCTGGCCCAGATCTGTAGGCCCCTAAGTCCATCCTTAGCACTTTGGAGCTCAGAACCAAGAAACTCACTTCCATGTTAGATGAGGCTCTGGTGCTCCCATGTGGTCCTCAGCACCATCCAAACACATGGCCAACAGAAGGCCTTCCCACACCCATGGTCTCTGGCTCAACCCACACACAGCTTTATGGGTTCCAGAAGGAAAAGGGCAGAGGAAAGTACAGACACCCCTGGGACAAAGTCTGGACTCAGCCTGGGCTCAGGTGGAACCCAGGTAAGGGTGTTCAGGATTGAGACCATCTCCTTGCCCACATTCTCTAGAGGGCATGGCTTTGGGATCATTAGAGCAACCACAAAAGATGGCATATGTGTAAGCACATTGGAGGAAATACATTGCGGGGTGACCTCTGTCTCATGTCTTGTCAGGTGTGTGTCTGATTTGTGCCATGCAGGTGTCATGTATGTGACTGAGAGCAAATGCTGCAGCTCCATGGCCAAAACCTTGGGATAACACCTACAGATGGGGACTGCAGACAGCATTGTTTGGATGGAGTGGAGTTCAACTTTCCCACTAAAACTCACAGACCCACATCACAATTCACAGGGACACTAACCTATCCCCACAACCCTGTGCTTCTCTCCCCACTGCTATCCACATGTCCTTCTGAAATTATTAGGTCCTTTGGGACTGGGCAGGGCTCCTATGACAGGAAGGCCAAGAAATTAAGGATTCTGAGGGCTTTGTGGGAAGAGGCTGAAGATAGAGTTCTGGGAGTACACCCAAGGTAAGGATATGGGCAGGAGCCAAGTAGGACAAAAGGGAAGTTTCTGGGGCAGCAAATTTATACTTTATCTGTTGATCATGTCCCCTCCCAGCCTGAGTAGATGGGGAAAAGGGGTAGGTTGGGAGGGACAATCTGGGACTGAGACAGGATGGATGGAGTGTAGTGGTCTGGAGAAGTCACAGCGTGGTCCCTGGCCCAAATCCCAGGCCCTCCTGCTGCTCTCCTGGGGCTTCTTTGCCCTCGGAGAAGAGTAAGACCTGCCAGGTGTGTGCCAGCCAAGACTTCAATGTGTCCTTGAATGAAAGGGAAGACCTTGGTACCACAACTGGTCAAGCCTTGGGTCAGACACAAGTAGGGTAAGGGCCGGGGTCACACTGGTTGATCCATCTGTGCAGGCAGAAGCCCCTCACAGACCAGGCCTTTCCCAAAAGTGTTTACCAGTCCTGCCCTGGGCAGAGTTGTTGCTCTGGTGCCCCCTAACTGCTATGTGTGCCACTGCATGTTCTTCCAGACCTCAGTCCATAAGATTCAGTCCCTGCCCAAACTTGTGGACTGGGTCCAGGTGTCCTCTTTGAGTTCCTTGGGAACTAAGGAGATTTACAAATGCACTTGGATGAGATTGTATGTATGTGTATGCATACATGTGTATACATGCTTACATGCATATATTTCCTAACTCAACTGAACAGTCATAGAAACAGCAATGTTCACACACATGTGAACACACACACACACACTGTAAAAGGAGATTAGAGATTCTTGTACTTCTTTTACAACATTTCTGTACATTTCAAATGACCTGAAAATGGGCAAACTAGTGTTGCCATTCCTCTCAGCCAGTGGCTGGATTTTACCAATTTAGTAGCATTGAGACTATGAAATGGCACCCACCTGTGCAGGTTGAAGTTACCCCAGTCAGGAGGTGCATCTTTTCCTTCCTCCATAACTGAATCTGTCCTGGAACACCTTGGGACAGCTGTCTGGATTTCTGATGCACAAAACCTGAGATATATTCAAAGAGCACCTGTTCAGATGTTCCAGGGGCCAGAGAATGAGGGAAGCCAAGCCAGCCCCAGAGCCATAAAATACCCCAGGTGGAGATTCAACCAATCTTATTGGAAGTCCAGGAAGACTTGTTTCTTCAAGCAGGCCCAATAGAATGACATCTAATATTTTTAGACCACTGAAGAACCTCAGATTTTACTTGAGAGGACAAATCCCTTGGGGTGAAAGGGAGTGGTATATTCGAGGAATCTATTCCTGCACAGACAACAGCATCTGGATTTACTGATAGGAAGACCAGTGACCACAACCAATTCCCCCTTGGCATACCCTTACAAACCCAAAGATTATGTTTTCTTATATTAAGAAGACCTAAAATTTAAAATTCATGCTGCAACAAGGTATCCCACAAGAGGAGTAGATAAGAAAGGTGGCCTGGCCAGGGAGCTGGAGCCCACCCCAAGGTCAATAGCTGGGAGCCCAGGCTTGGGCCATGGTCACATTTGCACAATAAAGTTGTCGGTCCTCCAGAAGGCAAGTCCAGCATCTCCTTCTACTACAGAAGTTGGTATTTCCTGGAGCCAGACAAGAAACTCAAGAGGTAGGTTACCAAATATAGCTTCTTTTAGCCAAAAAGAGAGGGGGTAGGGAAAGGGCTTGTTGCATCCTTGAAGTTGCTCAGTCTCCATGGCCATCCATGAGAGCTACACAAGGGACAGTGCTTTCCAGGGTATGAGGACACAACTTTGTGGGGATACAAGTACCTTCCTAAGTGTATGCTCATTAGTAATTCCAGATTCTAAGGAAACTCTAAGGCAGGAGTGGGTGGGGAGATGGTACAAGGTGATGGAGGGGTCCAGTCAAGTGGGATCTTATATGTTCTTAGAGCATCAACAATTTGCAGGCTAAATTGGCATTTAGGAATGACCAAAATATTAGCAAGCTTTAAAGCAATTGAAAGAAAAAAAAAACCTGCCAGTGCTGTGGAATAGAGGATTAAGGTGCAAGCAGAAGCATTAACAAGGTGGGGCTGGGATGCACTAGATAAAATATCCCCTTCAATCCTGATACCTTCTACCCTAATGAACACAATTCAATACCTGAGAATACTTACCACTGCTAAGTCAAATATCTCCTCTTACTTTATCTCCAGTGTCTAGTTCTTTACTCCTTACTGGAAAACCTTGGTGGATTTTTCCTCAGCAGCTTTCAATAAAAGTCCAAAAGTTGCATCTAAAATTATTTATGCAGGTGTTTTGCTGGCTGGTTTCTCTATTTCTCTTGTTCTCAGTCATACTTTTGGAAGATTTTTGTATACTGATCCTCTGAAGTGTCCAATTTCTACTATCTAAAACCCTGACCAGATCTTATATAAGAATCTCTGCCTTTCTTTCATAAAGGAATGGTTTTGGTCTCTTTTAGATGCTGGTTTTGCTTCCAAATTTTTCCTTCTTTCTCCAATGAGCCTTAAGTCTAGGCTGTTCTTCATCATCCATGTGGACAGTTGCCTTCACAAAATAGTTTTTCCATGAAGATTACAATTGACATGATGGTGGACATGTTCTTCTTGCAGATATTTTGTATGGATGTCATTTCTTGTTTTTTCAAGCTCACTTTTTCTGCCTGAAATCATTTACCCAAAATAATTGGTAGATTGATATTAATGGAACGAAAATTTTGAAAAAGAACCAAGGCTCATGTAAGTATATTTCAAATATCGACTATTATTATGGTTAATTTCATGTAGCACTTTGGCTAAGATATGGTTTCCAGTTTGGTCAAGCAAGGACTGGCCTGATATTGTAGATAAGGTATTTCATAGATGGATTTGCATCTATTATTGGTTAATTATGTCTGTTGTTGATTTCATTTATAATCAATCAAAGGGATTGAACTCAGCAATGTGAGGAGCCTCCTTATCCAAAGAGATGGAGTTCTTAAAACAAATGAGAGGATTTCAGGAGTCAGAAAGAATGTCTACCTCTACTTTGGCTAGCCCGTTTCCCCTGGGAAGTTCAGTCTCACAGTTATCATAGTTTCCAGCTTCCAACCTGTCCTACAGAATTCAGACTTGCCAGTTCCCACAGTCACATGAGCCACTTCCTATAACAAATATCTGAATGTATATATATATAATGGTTTGTTTCTCTGGAAAACTGTAGTAACACAACTATTAAAAATCAAATGAACAAGAAAGGAAGGAATAAATCAGATAGTAGAAAACATTTTAGGACATTTATAATCAGTAAAAACGTTCTGAATTAAAATAAGAGAAAAATAAAATGCAGATGGAAAGTAGGAGAGCTAATATGAGGGAAATTTCATCACAGGGGAAACCAGGACAAGTAATATTATGGAATAAATAACTCCAATATTTATGTGAACATCATTTTCCTGAGGCCAAGGTAATTATGGAAAGGTATATGGTTAGAGATTGAGAACTGCAAAATATAATGACACCATCTTTAGAATTTTCCCACAATGTTCACAGTGCCATTTCAGAAATTATCATTCACTCAAGGACATCTGAAGTTGACACCACCAAGGTCCTTCTCTCACTGATGAAGCTCTTCCTCATATCAAAGACAGGTTCCTAGAGGGAGTTCACTTGGACCCTTGACTTAGATAAATCCTCTTCCTTTCCTCCACAGTTCTCCTTGCTCCAATGGAGAAATCACATTTGATTTAAAGAGCTGCTACCCTGTACATAGATTGTGACTTCTGTGCTGACAAGAGTGCATGATCTTCAAGTCCAGGACTGGATACCAAGGAGGAAAAAAAGAACATTGGAGGTTGATCTAAATAATATCAACTTGAACATAGAAGACAGTAACAGTTCTTCACCCCTGGAGGAAGCATACATGGTACTGTGCCAAATAAAATAAGGCCCTCTGGTTGATAATGTCCATGTCCAAGTTCAAGGATCAGAACACAGAATCTTCAACAATTTAAACCAAGCAGGAATTTAATTATTTTAAAAAGGAATCCAATAAACATAAGCTTCACCAGAACACTATGTGAAAAAGGATATTCCAGTTATTTTTACTATTTTAGTCTCAAACCCAATCTTAGTTCTTAGAACAGAACAGTAACTTGGTATTTAATCCATTTATTTATTCATCAAAAAATATTATTTTGCTTTTCAACAGAGTTCTGAGTATTGACAAAGTTGTGTAGCAAGAAAAACTTGACATCGTGGTCAGGAAATCTGCATTTGAGTGACGTGGCAAACTATGTGAATGTAAGTAAATAAGAAAGAAAATCTTGATCAAACTCATCCAAAAAATTAAATGGAGGGAACACTACCTAACTCACTCTACGGAGCCAACACTACACTAACACCAAGCAAAGATACTACAAGAAAAGAAAATTGATCCAAGATGGCAGAGTAAACAATGGCAGACTGCACTCCATCTCCAGAAACTGTGAGAAGGACAATATTTTGGTGGGGAGAACACAGACAACTAAAAGCATACAGAATAAGTGAAAATAAGTATCAAAGAGGACCCTTCAGGAAAAAAAAGTGAAATAAATGCCTAGACCAGAAAGAGAAGCTAAGCAACTGATAAACAGATGCCTAGACACCAAAAACAATTACAAGTCATACTAAGAAACAGGAATACATGGCCCAGTCTAATGAACAAACTAAAAAGCATGAGAAGATGCAGACACGGAGTAATACTGTAGGATGTCCAAACAAATATGAAACAACTTGAACTGAAGGAAGAGATAAAGGATATTAAGAAGACACTGGGGGAACATAGAGAAGAAATTATGAACATACTCAAAAAGATAACAGATCTGATAGTGATGAAAGGCAAAATGCAAAATTTTAAAATATGCTGGAAGCATATAACAGCAGATTTGAACAGGCAGAGGAAAGAATTGGTAAGATTAAAGATAGAACATTGAAATCACACATATAGTACAACAAACATTAAAAAAATGAAAAAATTCCGAAGGGCCTCAAGGAATTGAAGGACAATATAAAATGCACAAGTACACACATTATAGGTATCTTAGAGAGGGAAGAGAAAGGAAAAGGGGCATGAGGAGTGTTGGAAGAAATAATGGCCAAAAATTTTCCAACTCATTTGAGGGATATGTATATAAAATGCCCAGGAAGCAGAGTGTGCACCAAACCATATAAATCCTAACAAGCCTACACTGAGACACATACTTATCAGATTGTCCAATGCTCAAGACAAAGAGAACTTTGAAAGCAACAAGAGAAAAGAGATCCATCACATATAAGGGAATTTCAATAAGATTAAGTGCTGATTTCTTTTTTTTTTTTAAGATTTATTTATTTATTTATTTATTTATTTATTTATTTATTTATTTATAACCCCCTTGCTGCTTGTATTTTACTGTGTCCATTCGCTGTGTGTTTCTTCCATGTCTGCTTATCTCCCCCTTGCTGTGAGGTCCTGCTGCATCAGCCCACCGTGCCACGTGGGCTGGCCAGCCTGCCCTCACAAGGAGGCCCCGGTAAGCGAACCCGGGGCCTCCCATATGGTAAACGGGAGCTCTATCCATTGAGCCACACCTGCTTCCCAAGTGCTGATTTCTCATCTGAAACCATGGAGGTAAGTTAAGGTGTTAAAAGAAAAAAACAAACAAACTGTTAGCCAAGAATTCGGTATCCAGCAAAATTGGCATTCAAAAATGAGGGAAAGTTTTAAAATATTTACAGATAAACAGAAATTGAGTTGGTCAACAAGAGTCCTGCCCTTCAAGAAATACTACAGGAAGTTCTTCAGGTTGAAAGAAAAAAACTGGAGAAAGAAAGTTGGAGGAGGAACTTCTGGGAAAATGATGTCAAGGTAGGTAGGCAGAGTTTGACCCTCTCACAAAAAAATGGAGAGAAGGCAGAGACCTATCTAAAGAAGCTGCTTTGGATATATATAGAATGGGAAGGTGCGCTGAGTCATCTAGGAAGGTACTGGAAAGATAAAGAAGCCAAATGGAAACAGTTACTCACCCCTGTGGCTGGAAATGGCACACATACCCCACCCTTAGTTCAAGTAGCCTCGGTGGAGCCCCTGGCTCATTGCTGTAAATGGAGTAGAAGGGGTGTTCTCTGGAAGGAATAAGGGTCTAATGGATGGTAGAAGGTGGTTTCTTTATGGTGAGTTTGGCCAGCTGAGCCCCTTTGAATCTCAGAAGGGACCCTGACCCAACAGGGAAAGGGTAGGGAGAATCTGCTTAGACAGGTTGTCATGCCCAGCCTCCCAGGGAGAGAGAAGAACTAGATTAGAGAGGGGGTAGGGACAGATGCCTAATCAGCATGACTCTAGCAAATGGTAGAAGTCTAAAATGCCTGAAGGAAAGGGGACAGATACCCTTCTGAAGCCAAATTAAGCTAAGGAGACAGTTTAGCTCAGTGGAGGAATTCCTGCTTTGCATATATGAGGTCTCTAGTTTGATTTCCAGGTCACCT
Organism: Cabassous unicinctus; assembly: GCA_029593785.1. Taxonomy (NCBI): domain Eukaryota; kingdom Metazoa; phylum Chordata; class Mammalia; order Cingulata; family Chlamyphoridae; genus Cabassous; species Cabassous unicinctus. The sequence continues at coordinate 31,077 of JAQZBX010001463.1, read as the reverse complement.
TAGAGAAGTGATCTAGAGAGTGATCCACCCAGTTATCAGGCATCCAGCTGATACCTTATGACAGGGAACACACAGATATTCTTTTTGCCTTAAATTTTCTTCGATCTGTTATTTTTTGTAAAAGCTTCCTTCCGCCCCCCCCCCCTTATTTTACTTGCTAAAACCCGGTACATCACTAGCAGAGGGCAGGCATCAGGGCGATAGATTGATGAACACCGGCAGCCTGAGAAGCTCCTTAGGCGCCTAAGAGGGAAGGAAGTTTTCCCTTGGTTGTTTTTTCTTTAATTCCTGCTGTTTTATTTCTTGTTTGTTGTGTTTCTTCTGTTTCCCCCTGTTGTTTTCTTTTACCAGTTTTTCCTACCTAAGTTATTCCTTTTCTATCCCTATTTTTCCATCTTCTGTTTTCTCTTGTTTTTCTTTCATTCCACCTCTTTTTTGTTCAGTATTCAATTATTTTTTGTTTTTACTTCTCTTTCTCTTTTTTTCTCTGTTTTCTTTTTTTTTAAAACTTTTTTCTTTTCTTTTTTCTTGTTTCTTTTCCTCTTTTCTCATTATTCCAGACTTTTAATTCATTCTATATATTTTTCTCTATTTTATTTCTCATTTCATTTTTTTCTATTCCACTTTTTAAATTCTTATTCTTCTGTACTACTTATGATTTTTTACACGTGTTAATTATTTATTTTCCTAGGTCTTGTATGGTTCCTCTACTACCTTTTTTAGTCTTCTTACTATTATTCTTTTTTCTTATCTTTTTCCTTTTCTCTAGTCCTAATTTTTTTCAACAAGGGAACATAGACAACAGCAAGGAAATAGAATAAGAGGAATGACGTGTCAAAGTGAAACCTTACCACACACACAAACACAATACAAAATAAAACCTTAGAGTAGAAAGTGAAGCTAGCCAACTGAATAAACTCATCAAGATAAACAGATGCCTAGATATCAACAAAAAATTACAATCCATATGAAGAAACATAAAGACATGGCCCAGTCTAACAAACAAACTAAAACACAGGAGGAAATGCAGAACATGGAACAACTAATCAGAGATGTCCAAACAAATATCATGAATCAACTTAGTGAAGTAAAGGAAGAGATTAAGGATATTAAGAAGACACTGGGAGAACATACTGAAGAAATTGTAAAAATACATAAAAAGATAATGGATCTGATGGTGATGAATGGCATAAAGCAAGAAATCAAAAATACATTGGAAGCACATAGCAGATTTGAGCAGGAAAAGGAAAGAATAAGTGATGTGGAAGACAGTACAGCTGAAATAAGAAAGGTAGTAGAACAGATATACAAAAAGATAGAAAAACCCAGCAGGGAATTAGGTATTTGAATGACAACATAAAATGCACAAACATATGCATTATAAGCATCCCAGAGGGAGAAGAGAAGGAAAAGGGGGCAGAAGGAGTGTTGGAAAAGAATTCAACAAAATCCAGCATCTTTTCTTGATAAAACACATCAAATGATAGTAATAGAAGGAAGGTTCCTCAATATAATAAAGGGCATATATGAGAAACCACAGATAATATTATATTCAATGGGGAAAGGTGAAAAGCTTTCTGTCTGTGAATGGGAACAAGTCAAAGATGCCCACTATCACCACTGTAATTCAATATTGTGCTGGCAGTTCTAGCTAGAGCAATCAGACAAAAAAAATATATAAAAGGCATCCAAATAGGAAAAGAGGAAGGAAAACTCTCACTATTCACAGATGACATTCTGAAATGTCTACAACAATGCTACTTAAGTTAATAACAAGTTCAGGAAAGTATCAGGTACAAGATCAACACACAAAAATCAGTAATGTTTTTGTACCCTAGTATTGAACAATCTTAGAATGAAATCAGGGAAAAATCCCATTTACAATAGCAACAAAAATACTTAAATACCTAGGAATCAACTTAACCAAAGATGTAAAGGGCCTATATTCAGAAAACTACAAACACTCCTATACGAAATCAAAGAAGACCTAAACAAATGGAAAGGCATTCCACGTTCATGGATTAGAAAACTAAATACCATGAAGATGTCAATCCTACTCAAACTGATTCATAAATTCAATGCAATACCCAATGCCAATCAAAATTCCAAAAGCTTAACTTACAGAAATAGACATAGCAATTACCAAATTCATTTGGAAAGGAAAAGGCACCCAAATAACCAAAAACATTCTAAATAAGAACAGTGATGTGGGAGGACTCTCACTGCCTGGACTTGAAACTTATTACAAAACAACTATGGTCAAAACAGCATAGTATTGGCATAAAGAGAGACACATTGTTCAGTGGAGTAGAATTGAGAGTCCAGAAATAAACCCTTACCTCAATGGCCAACTGTTTTTTGACAAACCTACCATCCATGTTACTGGGACAAAACAGTCTCTTCAACCATTTTTACTGGGAGAAATGGATATCCATAATCAAAAGAATGAAAGAGGACCCCTACCTCACTCCCTATACAAGAAATACTCAGAATCAAAGAAAAAAAATCAAAGACCTAAATATACAAGCCAGGACCATAAAACTCCTAGAAGAAAATGTGGGGAAACAATTCCAAGATCTTGTTATAGGTGGTGGTTTCTTGGACCGTATACCCAAGGCATGAGTAACAAAAGAAAAAATAAATAAATGGAACCTCCTCAAAATTAAACGCTTTTGACCTCAAAGGACTTTATCAAAAGGGTGAAAAGACAACTGACTCAATAGGAGAAAATATTTTGAAATCACATAACCAATAAGAGTTTAATATCCATGATATATAAAGAGATCATACAACTCAAAAATAAAAGACAAATGACCCAATTAAAAATGGGCAAAATACTGAATAGACATTTTTTCCAAAGAGGAAAACAAATGGCACACACACACACACAAAAAAAACACAGGAAAAATTTTTCAGCATCACTAGTGATTAGGGAAATGGAAACCAAAGCTACAATGAGATATTATTTCATAACAATTAGAATGGCCTCTATTAAAAAGACAAAGAACTACAAGTGTTGCGGAGGATATGGAGAGATAGGAACAATTATTCACTGTTGGGAATGTAGAATGTTACATTCACTCTAGAGGACTATTTGGCAGTTCTGAAGGAAGTTGAATATAGATTTGCCATATGACCTGGCAACACCACTACACAGAACTGAGAGCAGTGACATGAATAGACATCTGCACACTGGTGCTCATAGCAGTGTTACAATTGCCAAAAGATGGGAACAATCCAGCTGTCCATCAACTGAAGAATGGGTAAACAAATTGTGGTATATACATATGATGGAATATTATACAGTTGTAAGAAGAAATGAAGTCATGAAGCATATGGAAACATGGATGAACCTGGAGGACATTATGTTGAGTGAAGCAAACCAGACACACAAAAATTACTGTATGATTGTGCTATTATGAAGTAAATAGCCTGCATAAATTCATGGAGTTAATAACTAGAACATAGGTCACCAGAAAACAGAATGAGGGTAGAGAATGAAAAGCTGAGGGTTAATCTGTGTGGAATTGATTTTTTTAAAAAAAATTCTTCGTAAATCTTTGGAAATGAATAGAAATGATGAAAGCACATCATAGTGTTTGTAAGTAGCAGTGATAATATATGGATATAACAGTGATGGAAAGGGAAAGTATAAGGTCATGTATATTACTAGAAGGAGAACTGAAAAATGTAACATGGGATTGTATAGTATGGTGAATCCTCATGGGTAATATGAGCATGTGTAATACTGCATATATAAGACAGTTTGTTGTTGTTTTTTTGAAACTTAACTAATGCATGTTAATGTTACAAGACATTAATATCAGGTAAAACTACAACTAAAGCAAATTATGTTCAGTAGTGTATAGTAATATATTAATAATCTCCCATAAAGGGTAAAAGAAAGGAAATATACTAAGTGAAAAGAACCCAGACAAAAGGTACTACATATTGTTTGATTCCCTCTATACAAGATATAAATATAAATAAGTTAGAGAGAAGGAAACAGAATAGCAGCTATGTACAGCAGAGGAAGGATAAAGAGATTGAGAGGTGATTATAAAAGCATAGAGTTCTTTTCTGTTTGCCTGTTTTTTGTTTATTATTATTATTAGATAATGAAAATGTTCTAATGATTGAAGTGATGAACACACAAGTATGTGATTATACAAAATGCCATTGATTGTACAATTTGGACAGATTGTATGCTTTATTAATATGTATCAATAAAATTGATTTTAAATGAAACAAAACAAAAATATAGATTGAGAGTAAAGAATAGGGAGCTTATACTTAATTTGTGCAGAATTTGTAAAAAGGTTAATTGTAAATGTTTGAAATGCATAGTGATGATGTTAGCACAATAGAGTGAGTGTAATTAACAGCATTGATATGTGGGTGTGAGTATGGTTGAAAAGAAAGTTGAGGGTGCTGTATGTCTCTAGAAGGAAAGCTAGAGAATGAAATATGGGACTGTAAAATATAATGAACCTTATTGTGGACAACGTACAAATATAAGCCATGAATTAGAAAAAATGTACATCACTATTATAAGGTATTAATTGTAGGGGGGGGGTTGTGGACAGAAATATACCTAAAACAATATATGGACCAGGGCTAGGGAATAATAGAGGGCCTGGGAGATGATTGCTAAGGCATTGGGTTTTTTTCCTTTGTGAGTAATAAAAATGTTCTAAAATATATTGTGGTGATGAATACACAACTCTGTAATTATACTAAAAGCCAATGATTGTACATTTTGGAAGGATTGTATAGTATGTGAATATATTTCATTTAAAAAAATGCTTTAAAAGCACTTTAGGAGGCTGTTAGTGAAGTTAGTGGAAAAATCAAGGTCATGAGAGATGAAAAAGGCAGAATTTTTTAAAATGTTTAAAAATTTTTCTTAGATGAACACTGAAAATGTGGCAGGAAAGATACTAGTGGTTAGATAGGCAGTCATGAGGAAAATATATGTCCTTCCCTTCCTGACTTTACCATTTAAATATCTAAACTATTGTTAAATTACATATTGTGTTAGTATTTGGATGTAAAGTTCAGAGTGTTAGTAGAGAACTAAACTTTGGCACAGGAACTGTCCTATCATCTAAAGGCTTTGCATGGGGAGAATCAATATCCAAGTTCACTCACTTGTTGTTTGTCAGCATTTAGCTCTTAATCTACTATTGGGCAGTGGACTTTGGTTCCTCTATGGCTGTTGGCTGGAGTCTTCTCACATTTCATTTTCACCTTCACCTTTAAAACATGGAATTTTGCTTCAAGCAAGGTTAAAAATTGAAATGACAATATGGAGTCTGCTGGCAAGTTGTAATTCACAGTCTTCTGTAGCCTAATTAAGGAAGTGATTAGTTATTCTTTTTATGTATCCTAATCATTAGAAGCTATTCATTTGGTCCAGCCCTCACACTTGGAGGCAGTGATTACAATAGCTTGTGAATCCCAAGTGGCAAGTATCACTCAGAATCCTTTTATAATTGTGCTTACCATTCTGTCTTTCACAAGATCTAATTCAAATGGGTTTGCCCAGTAACCAGACTACCTGCACATCCATTGTTATATAAAAATGTCAGTCTTTGATTCTTCTTTCCTGCATCTTTAGTTTCACAGTCTTTTTTACTTATCATTCCTTCATTCAATATTTGTTGAGAGCATATTGAGTGACTTGAATTGTGCTGAGGGTAAAATGTTGAACAGTAGTCAAGGAGTGGTCCCCTCATTCTTAAATCCTCCTTAGCAGGTCTAGGGTGCCCCTACCTCTTCCTAGGCTCTCTGTGGAGGACCTGGCAGCTCTAGGATTCTGATGAGAGTTGCTTCTGAGGGGTCTGGAAAATTAAGTGGTTCCATGGCTGTATTAGTCAGGGTACTCTAAGGAAACAGAACAGACAAGAGATATCTATAAATATCATAAGATTTTTATAAGGGTTGTCTCATGCAACTGGGGATGCACAAATCCAATTTTGAAGGGCACAGTGCAAGCTAGGAACTCCAATGAAGGTTTTTGATTAACTCCCTAGGAGAAGATGGCTTGTTGAAATAGAGATGGAAAGTCTCACTTCAGACTGCTAAACTCGTTTCTCCCTTTAAAATCTTCAAGTGATTGGACAAGACTTCTCACATTGTTGAAGACAATCTCCTCAGTTGATTATAGATATAATCAGCCATAAATGCAGTCAACATATTGATGATTAAGTCCATGAAATGTCCTCAGTAACAATGAGGCCAGTGCTTGACCAAACAACTGGACACCAAAACCTGGCCAAGTTGACACACGAGCTTAAATATCCTTGTCAACTTGGCAACCATACACATCTCCTTAAACCATAATTAATCTCTTAATAAAAACAATAACAGTCATATTTTTGTCTAATAATATTCAACTATCCTGTGTACAACCAGAAATTCACTAACTCTCCCCAGAATAGGGTGCAAGTCCTATTTACTTAAATTTGATATCCTGTATTTCAAATACTATGACATGAAACTAATACAACTTATGTCATATGATAAGAGGATAAGAAAGTGAAGAAAAAAAACATTCTCCTTATGTACATAAGCAATCATACTCATAAAAAACAAGGAAGAAATGTTCATAACCACTACAGTCTTTGCTTTTGTAACTGGTCGCATGGTCATAGCTCATATTTATAACTACTTTCTTCCACTACCTATTCCATATTCCCTTTACCCTCAGCAAGCACTTCAACTAGTTGTGGCTTTTTGTCTGATGGCCTGGCCTAAACCATCATTCCTGAAGTTTCAGGGCCTTTTGTATTCTTATCTGGATTGTATTGTTGCAGTTTTCCATTGACTTTAATCACAGGGCATGGTAATGCTAAAAGATGCCCTATAGGATCTTCTCCATTCCAGGCAAATTCTTCTTTACCTCCATTGTGTAGCTTCAATCCTATTTCCACTTGATAGTCAGGAGCAATTGCTCCAAACTACAGTAGTTCCCTTCTTTGCCTGTTGATTCCAAGGCATGAGGAGCCCAAAGTGGTCAGTCTTAACTTCCAATTCAATGGAATCTTTGTTGTATCTTCTGGTGAAAGCACTCCTCCTTCTGGAACTAAGATGTGTTTACCAGAAAAGCTTAAGGTTCCTGGGACAGAAAACAAAAGTTTTTGAGTGGAACAGTGGGAATAATTGTGAGTAGTACCACTTCCATTTCCACTCCTTGATTCCTGAACCTGTAAATCCTAGTGTTTTAGTCTCCTAGGTTACTTAGAACAATGAATGGGTTGATTTAAAAATGGGAAATTGTTAGCTTACAGTTTTGGGACTGAGCAAAATGTCCAAATCAAGTCTTAATCAAGGCAGTGTTTTCTTCCTGAAGACCACCTGGTAGTTATCCTTGACTCATCTGTCACATGTCAAGGCAGATAGTGACATCTGCTAGTCTCTCCCTTCTCTTACATGTTTCATTGATTTCAACTTCTTGCTTTGATGGCGCTCGCTCTCTCTCTCTCTCTCTCTCTCTCTCTCTCTCTCTCTCTCTCCATTTTCATACCATTTATAAAGGACTCCAGAAAGAAGATTAAGACCCACCTTGGGCCATGAGTTACCTGAAGTAACCTCATTGGTTTACTCATAAAATTGGTTTACACGCACAAGAATGGATTAGCTTTTTTTCAGGGGTACACACAGCTCCAAACCAGCACATCTTGCTATGGGAGAAGCAACCCAATAGAGTGGATATTGATTTAGAGCTTACAGAGTCTCATGGAAAGCACTGCCCAGACCTAGAAGGCATTGCCACCTAGTGGGCCCCAAAATTGAGTCTCCAAAAGGTTATTCCAGTGTTTAATCAATGCAGTTGCTTCAGGATGATGGAGAACATGGTAATACTAGTGAATTCCATGAACATGTGCCCATTTATGCACATTATTTTGTGGGAAGTGGATTCCTTGATCAGAAGCAATGCTGTGTGGAATACCATGAAAGCGGCTAAGGCATTTTGTAAGTCTATGGGTGGTAATTTTGGTAAAAGCATTGTGTGTAGAGAAGACAAGCCCATATCTGGAGTTTTACCTATTCCAATTAGAATAAAACATTGCCTCTTCCATGATAGAAGTGGTCCAATGTAATCAACCTGTCACCATGTAGCAAGCTGATCACCTTGGGGAGTGGTATCATATCAGGGACAGAGTGTTGGTCTCTACTGCTGGCCAATTGGGCACTTGGAATGGCTGTAGTCACCTTAGACTTGGTGAGTGGAAGTCCCTGTTGCTGAGTCCATGCATAACTTCCATCCCTACCACCATGACCAATTTTGTTCATGAGCCCTTTGTAAAATGACAGGAGTGACTGGGGAAAGAGGCTGACTTGCATCCACAGAATGGGTCAGCTTAGCAACTTGATTATTGAAATTTTTCTGTGATGAATTCACCCTCTGGTGGGCATTCACATCCAACACAAATACCTTTATGTGTTTTACCCACTTAGAAAGGTCTATCCACATACATCTTCCCCTGACCTCTGTCACCAATTTTCCAATCATGTTCCTTCAAAGTCCCTAGCCATACAGCAAAACTATTTGTGACAGCCCATGAATCAGTATACAGACATACCTCTGGCCTTTTCTCCTTTCAAGCAAAATGAACAACTGTTGCACTGCTTAATGTTCTGTTCATTAGTAGCATTTCCCTTCACCAGTCTCTTTCAGGGATGTCCCCAAAAGGGGCTATAGTGCTACAGCTATCCACTTGTGTGTGGTACCTGTATACTATGCAGAACCACCTCTAACCAGGCTCAAGGTTTCTCTTCCTCAGTCAACTGATTGTAAGGAACTCCCCAAGAGGCCATAGCTGTGAATTGGGAAAGAGAATGTAATGTGGTAGGAGTGGTGAACATGGGCATTTGGGTCACTTCCTCATGTAACTTACGTGTGCCTTTAGGACCTGCTTGAACCCTATCTCATATATACCACTTCCATTTTATGATGGAGTGCTTTTGCACATGCCCATATTTTGACTTGGTGGGTCAGACAATGGCCAGCTAATAGTAGGCACTTCAAGTCTCATGGAGCTTAGTGGTCCATGGTTAAGTGTTCATTATCTACTAAGGCCCAGTAACAGGTCAAAATCTATTTTTCAAAAGAGTAGATATCTGCAGAGGATAAGGCTTTGCTCCAAAATCCTAAAGGTATGCATTGTGAACCTCCTATATGGGCATGCTAAAACCTCCAAACAGCATTTCTATTTGCCACTGACACTTCCAGCAGCATTGGAATGAGGAATATGTTATATCAAAAATCCAAAGAATGCAACTAGGCATTGTGCCTCTTTTTTGGTTGGAAGGGCCAATGTAACAGCTTGTCTTTCACTTACAAGGTATATCTCATACCACTGGACACCTAGAAATGTTAATGAGTTGGAAGGCCTCTGAAATATGTTGAGTTTTTCTCCCATCCTCTGACATGCAAATACCTTACCAATAATTCCAGAGTAGTTGCTGCTTCTTGCTCACTATGTCCATTCCACATGATATCAATATAATGAACCAGTATGACGTCTTGTGGGAAAGAGAGATGACTACATTTCCTGAAGAGTAGATTAAAATAGAGGGCTGGAGAGTTTATATAAACCTGAATTAAAACAGAGGAATTATATTTCTGGCCTTGCCAGCTGAAAGCAAACTATTTTTGGTGGTTTTTAACAACAAAAATTGAGTAAAAAACATCTACCAGATCAATAGTTGCATACCATATATAAGACAATGTGTTGATTTGTTCAAACAACCATACCACATCTGGAACAGCAGCTGCAATTGGAGTCACCACCTGGTTAAGTTTATGATAATCCATGGTCATCCTCCAAGATCTATATGTTTTCTTCAAAGATCAAATAGGAAAGTTAAATGGGTTGTGGTGTGAATCTGCATTTATCAAGTCCTTGATTGTGGAACTAATTTCAACAATTCCTCCAGGAATCCAGTATTGCTTTCGATTTACTATTTTGCTAGGTAGAGGCAGTTCTCATTGTTTCCACATAGCTTTTACTACCATAATAGCCCTCACTCTTCAAGTCAGAGAATCAATGTGGGCATTTTGCCAGTTGCTGAGTATGTCTATTCCAATTACAAATTCTTCTTTTTTTTTTATTGTGGGTAAAAATCAAAATTTTCACAATACATACCAATATTTGTAAAATGACATATAAATACATATGCATATATGTGCGTCTGCTTACATAAATGTTATTTTATATATATATAAATATATATATATATATTTTAAAGGTGCTTAGATTACCCAAATATTACTCAGAAATTACAGGGATTCCCATGTTCCCCACCCCCCACACCTCCCACAACATCCCACACCACCATCCTTCATCAGTGTGGCACAACAACCGCAATGGATATAGACATCCTGGGACCTTGCCACCGAGCATAGACCACAGTTCACATCATAGACCACACTCTCTCCCACACAGTTCTGCATGGTATATGCTGATGCAAAATGGCCTACATCTGTCGCCGCAACATCACTCAGGACAACCCCCAAGTCCCAAAAAAAACCCTGTATTTCAACTGCCCCTCCCCTCCCTGCCCCAAAAACGTCCAGTGGCCACTGGCTCCACCTCACTGTTACAATTTCTTCCATTGCTTGAATCACAATATGTCTACAACAGAACACCACCAAGTCCACTCTAGTCCATAGCTCCTCCCCCAATCCTGAGGGGACTGGGATGGTGATGTCCACTCCACCTCCAAGTGAGAGAGGGCTTGTATCCCATGGATACAGTAGATGGGATTATCCTGCCTGCAGCTGCAGGCCCTCTCCATTCCCTGGGACGGCCGTTGTCCATCGTCGTCTCCTTGCTGGGTGACTTGGATGAGTCCATTGAGCTGTAAGGTAGGAGTTGCAGCTCCACCGAGATTCCAGGCACAGCTGGCACATAGGTAGGCCAGAGGCTTCAGTCTCTGGAAGTACACCTAAAAACTCCAGCATCACATATAGGTTTGAATAGAAGGGACTGATGGACCATGTGCAGGGAGGTCTTATTTGAGTCCAACTCTGTCACCCTCAGGAGCACAGATTCCAACGAAGAGCCCACTAATTAGGCATCAATCTCTGGGACTATCCCCACTTATATAGGACCTAGGTGTCTCCAGAGCCCTCAGGGGTCCCTCTGTGTGGGGTGATATCCACTTTGGTGTTCTATGAGATCCTACTGAGGTGTGCATAAGCATTACCTCTGGGATGACCTCCAGACTCTCTTTGAATTCTCTTAGCCACATGAACTCATTTCTCTTTACCTTTTCCCCCTTTTATTCCAATTATGAATTCTTGAACTTGGGAATTAACTACAGAATGTGTCCAGGTCCACTGGGCTCACTGTGAGACAGATCTGAACTAAAACTCCATTGGTCACCTGACTGCCATCAGCCTCTACTCTGGTACACCACAGTGACATTTTGGGTGACAATTTGAATTAATGTCACTTCTAAGGCAGTGTTTAATAACCCCAAAATGTATAATCATTTCCTTTCCCCCAATGCACAGTTACCTGGGTAATAGGCCACAGGTATCTTTGGGGAAAACTGGGAGGAAGATTAGCAGTCTAATTTTTGGCAGTGCAACAAGTTTCTTCCTCAATGGGACTCAATCTTCCCTTCATTCAAGGGGTCCTGGGTCTGTAAACTTTCTCAAGTCTGGGAATTAATTAAAGAGCCATGATGTTCTATTTTTGTAATTCAAATTAGACTTCTGTTCTCTTGACCTAGAACATTTCTGCTTATACAGATCCAAGTATGAATTTAGTAGACTGCCCATTTTCTTTACTTTTAGGAACCCCATGTTCTACTAACCAATACCACAGGTCTCTGAGAGTCAGACTATTTTGATTGCTGCTTTGTCTCTGCTGTTCATGATGGTAGCCATGCCCACCTTGTCTTTGGTGATTAAGTACTACCATTTGGCTCCTGTCAATCAGGGTTCTGATCACCCCCATCGTATTTAGGGATCAAATTTCAGTTACAGCAGTTCCCACAATAATATCTCACCTACAGAGAAGAGAGACCACAGAGCTCTTTCAGGAAGATGGAGTTAGTCTCAAATTTATTGCCAATAGTCCTGCTTATAGGTCTGTGTTCTGGACATTCCAAGGGTGGGTGAGTAAGCCTTATACAATAAATTCACTTCATTCCAGTCTCTCTAAGCCGTTGTATCCCCTCATCTACATAGTATCAGGGAAGTTCTGGCATTTTCACCTCAGGTAATGATGGCTACATTTAGGTCCATGTTTCAACCAATGACCTGAACAAATTGTTAGAGCCCTTTCTAATTCCTTGAGCTACAACATTGAATACAACACAGACTCTCTGCTTTGTGAGCCCATAGCAATAATTTCAGCCTGATCCAGCTTTATATCCCTTCCACCATTATCCTGCACCCTTAATATCCATTCTTACACATATTTCCCTGATTTTTGTCTATATAAATTGGAAAAATCATGCAGTTCTTTTGAAGTATAGTACACTTCCTCATGTGTCAAATTTTGTACCTCACCTTTTGAGGCCTGCTGGGACTTCAGACTAGTTATAGATCTGGAAGAAAAGAAGGGTGGTGAGGGTGAGTTATGGGAAGAATTAGAAGTATCTTACAAATTATCAAAACTGTGAGCAAATGAATTCCCATTGTTTAAACCTAACCATTGCATGATATTTGCTTCAACAGCCAAGGAAACTAAAACAGATCAAGAAGCTCATGTTCTTTGCCCAATCCTAACACACGTCCTTTTGTCAGAATGTTTGGCCATATGAAAAGGACCTGGAGATCACATACATTCCTTTTTAAAATTTGTTTAATTAGAGAAATTGTGGGTTTACAGAGAAAACATGCATAGAATACAGGATTCCCAAACACCACCTCACCACCAACATCCTGCATAGATGTGGAACATTTGCTACAATTGATGACAGCACTCTTTTTATAATTGTATTATTTTTAATAGTAGTTAATTCTGTTAAAATTTTTGAAATATGATCAAAATATAAATACCAACTATCATCTGTAGTTTACATTAAATGTATTTTCCCACATACCATCCTATAATTAATACCTTGTATTACTGTCATGCATTTGTTATAATTCATGAAAGATCATTCTTACACTTGTGCTGTTAACTCTAGTTCATCTACAACAGTTTATAAATCCTATGTTTTATCATTTAATTTTCATTTTAGCAACATATATGACCTAAAGTTTCCCCTTTTAACCACATTTATCTATTTAATTTGGTGTTAATTACAATTACAATAATGTACTGCCATCTACACCATGCATTTCCAAAACTTTACAATCAGCTTAAATAAAATTCTGGACGTATTAAGTATCAACACCTCATTTTCTATCCTCAGTCTGTTACCTGGTAAACTATATTCAAGATTTTAAATCTATGAGTTTGCTTATTACAGTTAGTTCATATCAGTGAGATAATAAAATATTTATCCCTTTGTATCTGGTTTACTTCATTCAACATCATTTCCTCATCCATGTTGTTGCATTCATCAGGACTTCATTCATTTTTGTGGCTAAATAATATTCCATTGCATGTATATATGAAATTTTGTTTACGCTTTCATCAGTTGCTAGACACTTGGATTGCTTCTATCTTTTGGAAAATTGTGAATAATGCCACTATGAACATTGGTATGCAAATATCTGTTCAAGTCCCTGTTTTCAATTCTTCTCAGTAAATACCTAGGAGCAGGATTACCAGGTCAAATAGCAATCCTATAATAAGCTTCCTGAGGACTTGCCAAAATGTCTTCCACAGTAGCTGTACCATTTTACATTGCCACCAACAATGAAACAGTGTTCCTATTTCTCCAAATCCCCCCACCAACACTTGTAGGTGTCTGTTTCATTAATAGTGGCCATTCTAGTGGGTGTGCAATGATATCTCACTGTGTTTTTTTTCAAGGCCAGGTTAGATTTAAAATAATCAATTACATATTAAAAAAAAAATATATATATATATATATAGCAACAAACATTTATAAATGTAAGTGATAATTCATATATAATAGACATAAATTATAACATAATCCTAATTTTAAAATTACAGCTATAACTACTGGACATAATAATCTCTAAGAACAAAATAAATTATTGATGCAGTTATTTAATTTCCATTTAGGCTTTAATTCTTTCTAGACAATCAAATTCCTATTTGGTAATACTTCACATCTTATTGGAATGAATTACAGCAGATAATTTGCCAACTCATAATTTTATGAGGCAGAAAAACTCAAAATCTTGTTCAACAGTAGTCATGCTAAATCATTATTGATCCAGATAGATTATTTTAATTAAAGAGTATGAATAAGAAAGGGTTAAAGAAAAATGAAGTATCCAAAAACATATCTCTTCTCCAGCCCTCCTCAATTAAAAACAAGTGTTTAAATTACAAAATACTGATCACAGGAACAATATGCCAGTTGCACTGTGAGAAATTATGGTTCATATATTATAATGCTGTTATTTTATATTTATCTGGTCTACTCCAGCCCTTTTTTGGTTACTATTTGCATGAAATACTTTTTCCAAACTTTCATTTTTAACATGGTTGTGTCATTACATCTGAGGTGGGTCTCTTGTAGACAACATATAGACAGCTCATATTTTTTTAAATCTATTCTATCATGAATTGGGGAGTTCAATCCATTAACATTCAATGTTATTACTGTAAAGGAATTAATTACTTCATCCATTTTGTCCTTTGGCTTTCTGTTGTCATATCATTTTATTGTCTGTCTTCTTCTCCTTTAGTTTACTCTTCCTAATAATCTTCTAAACTTTCCTCAAAATCTCTCATCCTTGTTTTTTCCTCTCAGGCTACAGCACCCCCTTTAGTATCTCTTGTAAATCTCATCTTTTGGTAACACATTCTATCAGTTTTTGTTTGTCTTTGAAGATGTTGAGCTCACCCTCATTTTTGAAGGACAGCTTTGCCAGATACAGAGTTCTTGGCTGGCAGTTTTTCCCTTTCAGTATCTTAAATACATCAATACATATGCTTTTCTTCTCACCTCCATGTTTTCTGATGAAAGGTCTGCACTAAGTCTTATTGGGTTTCCCTTGTAAGTGATGCTTTGCTTTTCTCTTGCTAATTTCAGAATCCTCTCTTTTTCTCTGATACTTGTCATTCTGAATAGTAAGTGTCTTGGGGTAGGTCTATTCAGATTTATTCTGTGTTGTCCTTCTTGGATATTGATATTTATGTCCATCATAAAGTTTGGGAAGTTTACAGTCATTATTTCCTCAAATATTCTTTCTGACCTTTTCCCATTCTCTTCTCCTTCTGGGACACCAATAATGTGAATGTTCATGTTTTCTGTGTTGTCATTCATTTCTCTGAGACTCTGTTTCATTTTGTCTATTCTTTTCTCTTTCTGTTTTCCTGTCTTTTCCAGTTCAGATTATCTGTTTTGAAATCACTAATTCTTTCTTCAAGCAATTCAAATCTGCTCTTATATGACTCTAATATATTTTTAATCTTACCCATCATGTCTTTCATTCCCATAAGGTCTGTTACTCTTCTTTGCAGTTTTTCAAATTGTTCTTTATGCTCTCCCAGGGTCTTCTTCAAGTTCTTTATTTCTTTAGTCATATTTCCTTTAAATTCTTTGAAGTGATTTAGGAGAGAGGTGTGATTATCACTGATTAATTGTATTAAATCCTGTATCTCTTCAGGATTTTTGGTTTGTTCTTTTGTCTGTTTCCTAGTATGGCTTGTAATTATTTGCTGATGTCTAGGCACCTAAGTATGTTGGTGGATTTACTCTGATGGCTAACTTCTCTTTCTTGCCTAGTGTTTCTTTTTCACAGTTTTTCTTAGATATTTAATTCAACTTATACTCAGTCTTTAAAATTGCCCAGCTTAAGTTTTCAAAATTGGATGAGGGACTCACTAGTGTGGGAGAGATTTTCTCCCGGGTGTTGGATACAGAGAGTGTGAACAGTTTTTGTCAATGCAATTTCCAGACTGGTCAGCAGATGATGCTTGTCAATGCAACTTTCCATGGAGATGTTTCAGTCTTGGCTTTCCTGTGTTCTGTGCTGAATCTCCAGATCGGAGATTCAAAGCGGGCTCTACTGGCTGAATTCATTGAAGAAAATCACCCCAACCTCCCCTCCCTTTTCCCTTGAAACAGCTGACAGGAGGAAGATGTCTGCTGCAGTAAGCCAGGTGTTTTAACCCAGTTTAATATCTTGAGGATGGGGGCATCCCTTCCTAGCCATCACGGGGGATTGGTAAATCACATTTGTCATTTCAACTTCTTCATCTTTCTGTCCCTCGCTTTCCTGGGAGTTGTGTAGCACTGTCCTGGTCTGCTGACCTCCAAAGCAGGTCCCTTGGATAGCTCTTGGTTCTTTCTTTGTTGTTTTTGTGAAAGCATTCAGCTTTGCCTGTTAGTCCATCACCATCTTACCATAATCCTCCACCTCACTATGGTTTTGATTTGCATTTCCTTAATAGATAGTGATGTTGAAGGTCTTTCAGTGTGCTTTTAAGCCATTTGCATATCCTCTTTGTAGAAATGTCTATTCAAGTCTTTTGCCCAGTTTTAAATTGGGTTGTCTTTTTATTGTTGAGTTGTAGGATTTCTTTACATATTCTGAATATTAAACCTTTATTACTATGTGCTTTCCCAAAAGTTTCTTCCAATGAGTAGGTTATCTTTACACTTTTTTAGACAAAGCCCATTGATGCACAAGAGTTATTAATTTTTAAATTATTATTGGAGAAGTTAAGAGTTTACAAAACAATTATGCATAGAATGCAGGATTCTTATACTCCATCCCACTACCACCAACTTACATTAGTGTTGCAAATTTATTACCATTGATGAGAGCAATTTTTATAAATGTACTATTTTCTTAACAGTAGCTATTTTTCCTACAATTGATGAAACATTGTTAAAATAGTTCTATCATGCATTATTAAGTGTATTTTCCCCATATACCACCCTATTTTCTAAATTTCATGAATTTCACCAGGTAAAGAATTTTTGGCTGGCTATTTTTTTCTTTCAGTACTTTAAACATGTCATATGACTGCCTACTTGCTTCTATGGTTTCTGGTAAGAAATAGACTTTGTCTTAATGAGGATCCCTTGCATGTGATGAATTGATTTTCTCTTGCTGTTTTCAGAATTCTCTCTTTTATCTTTGGCTTTTGACATAATCAGCAGTATGTTTCTCGGAGTGGTCTATTAGGATTCCTTCTGTTTGGAGTACATTGTGCTTCTTGGACATGTATATTTATGTCTTTCATGAAATAGGAGATTTCTAACCATTATTTCCTCAAATATTCTTTCTTCCCGCTTTCTCTTCTCTTCTCCTTCTGTGACACCTATGATGTGTATGCTTGTGCATTTCATGCTGTCACTCAAACCCTGAGTCACTATTCTTTTTTATTCCATTTGCTTCTCTGCCTGTTCTTCTGACTGCATGATTTTGATTGTTCTCTCTTCTATGTCACTGATTTTTTTCCTTCTGTGAGTTTAAATAGGCTGTTGTTTGCATCTAGTATATTTGTTTTTAACAAATCTATTTTATTGATACATATTAATAAAACATAAATCTATCAAAAGTGTATAATCAATGGTATTCAGTATAATCACATTGCTGTGCATTCATCACTCCATTCATTCTTAGAACATTTTCATTATTCCAGGATTAATAATAATAATACTATAAAACAAAAGCCAAACAAACAAAACTCATCACCTCTCAATCTCTCTGTGCTTCCCCTACCATACATAACTGCTATTCTGTTTCTTTCTTTCTAGTATATTTGTATTTATATTTTGTAAAAATGAACTGTTGTATGCAATATCACTCATATCCATATTTTACATGAGGTTCCAGTATATTATACTTTCCCATGTTACATTTTTTAGATTTCCTTCTAGTAATATAAATATCCTTAGGCTTTCCCTTTCAACTGCTGACATATCCATATAATAGCTCTGTTAGTCACAAACAGCATTATGTGCTCTCACCACTTCCATTCATTTCCAAAGATTTACAACCTTTTAAACAATTCTGCACAGATTAACCTTCAGCTTTCCATTCTCTACCCTCATTCTATTTTCCGATGATCTATATTCTAAGTATTATTTACATGAGTTTACTTAATATATTTAGTTCATAATAGCACAATCATACAGCATTTGTCCTTTTGTGTCTGGCTTGCTTCACTCAACATAATGTCCTACAGGTTCATCGATATTGTCATGTGTTTCCTTACTTCATTTCTTCTTACCACTTCATAATATTCCATTGTGTGTATACAGCATAATTAGTTTATCCATTTATCATTTGATGGACACCTGGGTTGTTTCCAACTTTTGACTATCATGAATAACACTTCTAAGAATATTAGTGTGCAGTTGTCTATTCATGTCACTGCTCTCAGTTCTCTGGGTATATACCTAGCAATGGTATTGCCAGGTCCTATGGCAAGTCTATATTCAACTTTTAGCAACTTCCAAACAGTCTTCCACAGTTGCTGTACCATTCTACATTTCCACCAACAGTGAATAAGCATTCCTCGCTCTCCATATCCTCTCCAAAATTTACTGTTTTCTGACTTTTTAATAGTGGCCAGTCTAATAGATGGGAAATGATATCTCATTGTAGTTTTGATTTGCATTTCCTTAATCACTAGTGATGTTGAAAAGTTTGTCATGTCTTTCTTCTTTACTTATATTTCTTTGGACAATTTTTTTTTAATAATTATTTTTTAAATATATTTTTTATTTTTTCTAGAAGATACTCAGATTACATAAAATGTTACATTTAAAAATGTAAGGAGTTCCCATATGTCCCACTCCTCACACCTCACACCTTTCCCCACATTACTGTTACCCTTTGGTGGGTGGGGGAATCAAATATAAAAGGCAAAGCAAAAGACAGAGAGAGCTGTTCTGATGTTGGAGTTTTGATGCTGGAGCCGGGGAAGTGAGCAGATGGTGGAGCTTGGTCGTGAGGAAGGAGAGAAAGCCCCGGGATAGAGATGAGCCGTTTGCCTGAGAGTTTACAGCTGGCCTTGTGGAGAGAAGCAAAGCCTAGAAAGCCTCATAGTCTACAGCTGACCTTGTGGAGGAAACAGAGGGGCTGAGCCCAGAGAGAAATGCAGCCCCAGAAAGAGAGGAACCCAAGAAGCCTGAACCCTGGCAAACATTGGCAGCTGTCTTGCTCCAACACGTGACAATGGACTTTGGTAAGGGAAGAAACTTAAGCTTTATGGCCTGGTAACTGTGGACTTCTACCCCAAATAAATACCCTTTATAAAGACCAACCTATTTCTGGTATTTTGCATTAGCACCCCTTTTGGCTGACTAATACATCCATTTATTTATTTTTTTCTTTTATTGTGTGTGCTTTGGGTATAAGGTTCATGAAACCACCTACCACGAGACCTTCAAGATGTTTCCCTATATTTTCTTCTGGTTGTTTTATGATCCTGGCTTTTATATTTAGGCCTTTGACCAATTTTGAGTTGATTATTGTATGGGGAGTGAGATAGGGGTTATCTTTCATTCTTTGGTTAAATTGATTCCTAAGTATTTGAGTCTTTTTGTTGCTATTGTAAATGGAATTTTTCCTTGATTTCCTCCTCAGATTGTTCAATACTAGTGTACAGAAACATTACTGATTTTTTCATGGTGATCTTCTATCCTGCCACTATGCTGAACTCATTTATTAACTCTAGTAGATTTGTCATAGACATTTCAAAATTTTCTAAATATCAGATCATGTCATCTACAAATAGTGAGTTTTATTTCTTCTTTTCCTATTTGAAAATGCCTTTAATTTTTTTTCTTTTTTAATTGTTCTAGCTAGAACTTTTAGTGCAATGTTGAATAACAATGGTGAGAGTAGGCATCCTTGTCTTGTTTTTGATCAAAGGGGGAAAGCTTTCAAACTTTCCCCATTGAGTATGATGTTGATTGTGGGATTTTATAAATGCCTTTTATCATATTGAGGAATTTTCCTTCTTTTCCTATCTTTCAAAATGTTTTTTATCAAAAAAGTTTGCTGGATTTTGAGAGGAATGTATAACTCTCTGAATTTGGATGCAATGTTCTGTATATGTTTGTTAGGTTTAGTCATTTATCATATGTTCAAGTTCTCTGTTTCCTTGTTGATCTTTTGTCTAGTTGTTCTATCTAATGATGTGAGTGGTGTGTTGAAGTTTCCAACGACTATTGCAGCGATATCTATTTCTTCCTTCAGTTTTGCAAGAGTTTGTGTCATGTATTTTGGGGCATCCTGGTTAGGTGCATAGATATTTATGATTGCTATATCTTATTGGTGAATTGTCCCCTTTAATAATATATGATTGCATTCTGTATCTCTTATAACATTTTTGCATTTAAAGTCTGTTTTGTCCAATATTAGTATAGCTACCCCTGCTCTTTTTTGGTTACTATTTGCATGGAGTACCTTTTTCCAACTTTTTTTTCTTCACTTTCAGCTGGTTTGTATCCCTGGGTCTAAAGTGAGTCTCTTGTAAGCAGCATATGAATGGCTCATTTTTTTAATCCATTCTGTCAGCTTATATCTTTTGATTGGGGAGTTTAATTCATTCCACTCTAAATGCATTATTTCCTTCCATTATTTTATTCTTTGGGTTTCATATGTTGTATCTTATTTTTGTCTGTTTTTATTCTTTTGGGTATCCTTTCTGCTATTCTTTCTTCTTTAATCTCCTCCAAGCCTCTCTCTCTTCTCTTTTTCTTTCAGGCCCTAAGACTTCCTTTAATAATTCCTGCAAAGATGATTCTTTTTTACAAATAATCTTAGTTTCTGTTTGTGAATATTTTATACTCACCTTCATCTTTGAAGGACAATCTTGCTGGATAAAGAGTTCTCAGATGGCAGCTTTTCTCTTTTGGTATCCTAATTGTATTGTACCACTCTTCTTGCCTCCATGGTTTCTGATGAGAAATCCACACTAAGTCTTACTGGGCATCCATTGTATGTGATGGATTGCTCCTCCATTGCTGCATTCAGAATTTACTATTTATCTTTGATGTATGACTTTCTGAGTAGTATGTATCTTGGAGTAGGTCTATTCGGATTTGTTCTGATTGGGGTGGGTGCACTGTGTTTCTTGGACATATAAATTCATTTCTTTCATGAAAGTTGGGAAATTTTCAGCTATTATTTCCCTAAATACTCTTTCTGCCTTTTCCCTTTCTCTTCTTCTTCTGGAACTCCCATGACATGTATGTTGTTGTATTTCATGTTGCCATTCAACTCCCTGAGCCCGTGCTGAATTTTTTCTATTCTTTTCTTTCTGTATTCTTTTCTCTCTTCAATTTTGGCTGTTCCGTCTTTGCTATCATTTTTTCTTCTATCATTTTGAGTCTGCCGTTGTATGAATCTAATGTGTTTTTTATCTCACCTATCATGTCGTTCATACCAATGTGCTCTGTTACTTTTCTATGCAGATTTTCAAGTTCTTCTTGTGCTTGCTTAATGCCTTCTTGATATCATTTACCTGTTTAGCTATATTATCTTTCAACTCAATAATTTTATTTTGGAAATTTGTTTGCATCTCATTAATTAGTTGTCTCTAATTCTGAGTCTGTTCTGGGGCTTTGATGTATTCCTTTTCTTGGGCTATGACTTCCACTTTCTTAGTATGGCTTGTAATTTTTTCCTACTGCCTAGGCATCTGATTAGGATGGTAAATTTACTCTGATGCTCAATTTCTCTCTCTTCCATAGGGATTTAGTAGTGGGAGGCTGTGTGTTACTTCTGTTCTTTGATTCTTCTTTCAACTTTGTTCTTTGGATTGTCCCTGTTAGTTGCTCAAAACTAGCCCTGGGCCTAGTAATGGGTTGCAAACCTGTTTTCCAAGGTCTTGGGTAGGAAGGCTTTAAAAAGGCCGTAGAAATCTTCTCTTACTTATTTACCTTTAATTTCCTCACATGCACTTCTGTGTTCTGCCAGTAGTTGGCGCACTTGGGCAGCCCTCTCAGCTCAATACCTGGTTGGAACATGGACCAGATCAGTGTGGTAGAGGATACTGCCAAGGCTAAGAGCCTTATAAGTCAAACTTTCTCAGAGATAATTCTCCAACCTTGCTGGAGGCCTCCCCCCTTTTCCTGGGTAAGAAATAATTCTACTCCTCTCTGCATCCTCAGAGTCCCAGTCTGTAAAAAGGAAGATTGAGAGGGTGAGATCTCCTTAGTCCCATTTCTCTTTAGTCCCTTGCTGGCTCCCAAGGCAAACAATGATGCAAACCCACCTGGCCTGGAAGGACTCGTGGGACACAGCAGACCAAATTTGTGGGTCATAAGCTGATTCAGCCTTATGCTGTGTGTGTCTCTCTCTCCCCTTTCCTGGGGAAGAAGATCACTGGGGCCCCTTTTGTCTGTGGCCTCCAGCCCAAAGGCCTGAGAGTTCAAAAGTGTCTTTAATGTGTAGGAGGGCACTGGCAGTAACAGCCATGGCTTTTAACTCACAGTTTTGCCATCAGGATTCTTTCCTTTGTCCTTCTCTCTTCTGAGCAGTTTCCAGCCTTCCCCTGGTGTCCTAAACCCTAGAATATTTTTTTGTATTTTTGTTGGAGAGAATAGAGTCTTATGTCTTTCTGGTCCACCATCTTCCCAGGAGTCCTTGAGGCGTTTCTGATTCTGGTTTCATCCCTGAAAGAGTATCTCACCCCCAAGAAACAGAAAGGTGGGTTACTCCAGAAAACCTGTTTTGTGTTTCAGTGGTCCAGGCAATAGAAACTGGATTTAATGAGAGCAACCTTTTCAGGGTATATATTACATTGCCATGTTGATGTCATATAGCTCTTCCTTTTAAATGTAGGCAGTTAAAGCTATACATTTCCCTCTCAACATTCTTTGTGGCATCCTACAAATTTTGGTATGTTGAATTTTCATTTTCATTTCCCTCAATATATTTCCTAATTTCCCTGGTGATTTATTCTTTAACCCATTGGTTGTTTAATTTCCAGACATTTGTGAATTTTCTATTTCTCCCTCTGTTACTGGTTTCTAGTGTCATTCCATTGTGGTTGGAGAAAATACATTTATTATTCAAAGTTTTTCAAATTTATGGAGACTTGTTTTCTGACATATGATATAGTCAGTCCTGAAGAATGATCCATGTGCACTTGAAATAAATCTGTACTCTGAGTTTGTTAGATGTAGTGTTCTATACATGTTCTGTTAGGTCTAATTGTTTTAGAGAATTTTTCAACTCTTGTATTTCTTATTGATCTTCTGTCTAGATGTTCTATCTATCCATTATTGAAAATGGTGCATTAAAGTCACCTACTATTAATGTATAACCATCAATTTCTTCCCTCAAATCTGTCTGTATTTGCTTCATATATTTTAGGGTCCTGCAGTTTCTTTCATAAATATTTATAATTTTTATATCTTCTGTTTGACACTTTATCAGTATATAATGAGTGCTTTTTTCCCTCACCAATGTTTTTTGAAGTCCATTTTATCCTATTTTAGTATAGGTATCCCAACTGTCCTTTGTTAGTTCTTGCATGGAATATTTTCTTCATCCTGGCATGTAATCCTACTTGTATCTTTGAATATAAGGTGAGTCTCTTGTAGACAATATATAGCTGAGACTTTTTAAAAAGCCACTCTGCCAATCTCTGCCTTTTGACTGAGGAGTTTAATCAATTTATATTGAAAGCCACTACTGATAATGCAGGACTTCCTTCTGCCATTTTGGTATTTATTATTTGTAAGTCTTATACCTGTTTTTGTTCTTTAATAATTCCACTAATGCATACTTTCAAACTTATTTTATTTTTTGTTGTTGTTGTACCATATTGAATGACTTCTCATTTCTATCTCTGTACATTTTTCAAGTTAATTTTAAAGTTGCTTTAGATTATGCAAATGTTATATCAAAAATATTGGGGATTCCCATATACCTCTCCCCCTCCCCCACTTTTCCCCATTAACATCTTTCATGTGTGTGGTACACTTGTTACAATTGATGAACACATATTGAAGCATTGTACAAGCTAAGGACTACAGTTTACATTATAGTTTACACCTTACCCCGCACAGTTTTATTCATTTTGACAAAATGTATAATGGCTACAGGCAACATATTGTCTTTTTTAAAAATTGGTGTTGTATATACTATACAGTTCAGACAGTTAAAGCATTTAAAGCATACAATTCAATAGTTTTTATTTTATTCGCAGATATGTGCTACCATCATCATCATCATTTTAACTTGTCTAACTTCTCTTCATTCTATCCTGATTACCCTTAAACACTGGGTTACATTACCATCTTCAGATCTCCTTGGAGACAGTTGAATAAAGGCCATGGGGGCCACCTTGGAGCTCCCAGGACACATAGCAGTGACCAAAGGGAAAGTTATGGTTTATTCCCTATTTCTCTGTCACACTCTTGTTCTGCTCATACCTGATGGATATTTTCTATTAAAATCTAACTTGTGAATTTCAGAGTCAGGAAGAGACCCATTAACTTGAAGATGGAGAGGGTGTGAGAAGAGAGGAAGACCCAGACCCTGTCAGAAAGCCACTCACTTGCCTGACCCTGTCCCTGCTCCTGGGAAGGCCTGGTGCTTCTTGGGCCTGGTCCTATTCAGTTCAGCCTGCTTTTGGGCTCCCTGATGGGCAGACCTGCCTCTCTCACTGCCTTTGTCTCCCAACCTTACACATGCTGAGTCCTCAGACAGGTGTTTCTCTTACAGGGCATAAAGTTCATGAGATTGTCTTGGGTAGGGGCATTCAGCTTTCAACAACCTATGGGACACATATCATTCATGATGAAGAACTTTGTGCTGTGGTTTTTTGTGTGATTTCAGAAGATTCCCAGGAAAGAAGACTTATTTGGTCTATGCACCTGTACATGAAGAGACCTGGGAACCTGGATGCCCATCTATCAATATGTGTATGCATGTGTGTGTGTGTGTATTGGTCAGAACAAGGATAGACTAACACCAATCAGGAATTCCAAAACATTCTGATTCAATTGGCCAGTGTGAGGTAAGGATATTATTCCATGGTAAAAATCATAAATGACTTTAATGCTGTCATCATTGAGAATCACTACATATGCAAACTGTAAAAATATTTAATAATGAATGAGAGAAATCCATTTGGTGCATTGAGGGAAGGAATGGAGGCACTTAAATGTGGTGACACCCTCATTTTCCTTGTATCAATGTATGAGACATAAAGATCATGGAGACTCAGAGGCTGGGGAGCTGAGCTTCCTGAAACAGGCACAGGTGTCCCACAAACAAGTGGTGTGAAGCTGGGAGAGCATCTAGAGCCATAAAACCAAAGTACAAAGTCAATTCCTGTGTGGTAGCAATGGGATGTTGGGATGGATGACTGGCTCTGGAGATAAGGTGAAGGGGAGACCCCAAGGTGGTGGTGCACAGAATTGGGGAAGGGTATTGAGAGGCTCTGGAGCAATGACATGCAGACAATGACGATGTCAACAAGATATTTGTGTCTTCCTGGAGCCAATGCAGAAGGTGCTGTAATGAAGATGGTCGTGGCAGTGGCATGCAGTCATTGGGAGGGGCTGAGTGGGGAGGGGAGCACAGGAGTGCAGAGTCAGGATAGAGAGGACCTTCTATCCTGAGGACCTAACATGGGCTAGGGGGTCCCAGTGTTAATTATGGAAGGAGCAGTTTCAGAAGCAGATTCTCACAGCTCCTTGTCTATAATTCCATCAAAGTATCAAATATAAATTGATCTCAGAATGATAAAAGTGGTGCATGGTGCTCCTAAGAGAAGAAGCACTGGGTCCTGCAAGTAACCCCTCCTTATCCTCACATTTTGTCTCTCTGTTCTCCCTCCCCTGTAGCTTGGATGTCATCATCCATGTCCCACAGTGGGAGCCAGGTCCAGTGCATAGAACAATCATAAACTTTTCAAGGCACATTTATTAAATTAAGCATGAATCAAGAAATTCTCAAAAAAGTTGAGTATCTACTGTTCATCAGGATATTAACAAAGCTTTAGAGGAAAGAAATAAAACTGAAAGCATTTTGAAGGAAAACTCTCACCTATATCACCTTGTTGAAATAACTTCCCAACTTTTAGCATCAAAAAAGTAGACTAAGAAATAAAGATGTTGGTGTAAACGGGGTTCTAACCACCACATTGAAATAACTACTCAAATATAATACCAAAAAATGAAGCACACCTTTTTTTTTTCCCAATTTTTGAGTTTCATAGACCAATTCAGCAGATACCAAAGGAAGTGTGGCACAAATGAATGATAACACTTTTCTTTAACCAAACTTGCAACAAATAACAAAAAGAAAATGTGCATGTTAAAATGTCAGGAAAATGGAGATTGAATCATTATCTCTATTTCTGATGTTGTTGTGTTACAGAATGTAGCTGAGCTGTGATAGCTTAATGGGCTTCTCCAATTTGAACACCATAATTAGAGGGACCTAAGAACACTCACCGCCAACAGGGCAGCTCAATGTCTCTCCAAATAGGAAGATGCCTGGCTCTCTAAACCTACATCTGGTGGTCCCTGAGGGTTATTAGGTATGCAGAGGGGCTGGCTCAACCTGTTCCCTATCTTCACATCACTGCTTTTCCTCTGGGGAAGGTAAGGGATACTGTGAGGAAAGGGCAAACTACTCTACTCAATATATCTATCCATGGAGAGAAACCAGTGAACATGTGATCCTATGTTCCTACTCTACATTGAACATTTCCTAAGTAGAAAAATATCTCTAAGCAACAATATATAGGCCAGCATTAAGAAATAATTTGTTACAATTGATGAACATATATTAAAACATTGCTACAAACCATGGACTATTGTTTATAGTATAGTACACACTTTGCACCACACAATTTTATAGGTTTTGACAAAATGTATAATGACCTGTATCCATCATTGTGATGTCATGCAGGACAATTCCAATGTCCCCAAAGTACCACATATTACATCTATTCTTCCCTTTCCTTCCCCTCAGAACCTCTGGTGGACGCTGCCTTTATATCAATGATACAATTTCTTCCATTGCTAGAATAATCATAAGTCTAATTAAGTCCAATATTGCATTCCCACTATGTTTGTTTAGCCCTCAATATTGAGGATTTTCTCATTTACAATTTTCCTACACATGACTCTTCTGTTCCCCACCCCATTTTAAGCTATAATTAGCACTATGTTCATTAAATATATATCCCAGAGACAAATCTCTTGTCTGCTTATATGCTGGTTGAGCCTTGAATCTCAGAAAGAGTTGCAACACCTACTCTCCAGTTCACTGGACTGGCCCAGGAAAACTAACAAAAAGATGATGATGGACAACTCACATCACAAATCACAGAGACTGTCTGCAACTGCAAACATGACAGTTCCATCCATCTGCCCCATGGGGTCTAAGCCCCCTCTCAATCAGAAATAGAGTGGGCATGGAAACATTTTAATATATTTTCTTTGTGGTTACCAAGTTAAAATTTAATATTTGTATTAGCCAGGGATCTCTAGGGAACAGAATTGACAGGAGATATCTGTATATAGTATGAGATTTTATAAAATTGTTTCACATGATGGAGGGGATGCACAAGTCCAAATTCCAAAGAGCAGACAGCTGCAAGCCAGGGACTCTCAATGTCTTCGATGTGTTCCCCAGGAGATGATGGCTGTCTGAACTAGAGATGAAAATTCTCTCCCTGAATGCTGAAATCATTTCTCCTTTAAACACTTTCAAGAGATTAGATGATTGATGGCAGATGTAATTAGCCATATGTGCAATCAACCCACTTAAGATCAAAGTTCATGGAATACCTTTGTATTACAATTAGCCCAATGTTTGCTGACCAAACAAATGGGGACGATTACCTGGCTAAGTTGACACATTATCTTAACCATCACAGGCCTTCCCTTGTCAATTTGGTAGTCATACACATCACCTTAAACTATACTTAATCTCTAAATAAAAACAATAGCAGACATTGTTTTCGCCTACAATACCCAACTTTCCTGCATACAATCAAGATGTACTAAATCTCTCCAGAAGGGAGTGCAAGTCCTTGGGTAATAGTCACTCTTAAACTTGACATTCTTAAATATTATGACATGAAACGAATACAACTTATGTCATATGATAAGAGGAAACGATAGAGAAGAAAACAAAGATATTAGTTTTATGTACATATACAAACATTAAAAAAAGAGAGAGAGAGAGAAAAGCGACTTGGCCATTGCAGAACGCGGACAGCAGCCTCCTCCCGCAAAACCGCTGTGCTGCCGGCTGGGCTGCAGCGGCGTGCGGGGACGGCGCGGCGCTGGGGCTGTTGCGGCCCAGCAAGACTCAGAGCCCCGGGTCGCTGCTGGACTTCGCGGCGCGCAGGGTGGCGAAGTGACCGTTTCAGCGCGTGGAGGAGCGCTTTGAGCGCATCCCTGAGCCGGTGCAGCGCCGCATCCTCTACTGGTCTTTCCCCTGCAAAAAGCGGAAGATCTGCATGTACACGTCCTTCAGTACCCGCGGCGGCGCCTCCTCGTCCTCGCCGACCGCCACCTCAGCCGCCGCCGCCGCCGCCGCAGGGGCCGGGTCCCCGTTGGTGGGGGCCGCTGGGGAGGCGGACGGCGACGAGATGCGGCTACTCTTCCGCCGAGGCATCGCGCTGCTGGAAAGTGGCTGCGTCGACCACGTCTTGAATAGTCCGTGAGTCACGGGACAGCCTCAGGACCATCCATCCATCACTCAGTTCCTCCGAGGGACCGTCCGCCCCCTCTCTTCGAGGCACCCCCACCTCGAGCCTGACGCACGCCTGGTCCCCCGCCGGGTCCTCTCACCGACCAGGACGGTGTCCCCGAGCGGAGTGCCCATTTCCTCCCCGCCCTGTCTCCCCGGACCGGCCAGCGCGAGTGGGAAATGAATCCGCAGGACGCGCCCCACCGCGGGGTCGGGGAATTGGGTGCCGGGTGCCCCCGGCTCGCTCTCCTTTTTTCTCTCTCTTCCCGGGGAGCACAACCTGGAGGGCTGCTTTCCTTTTTGGGGGGTGGGCAGATGGCGTGTGTGGCGGGGCTGTGCGGCGCGGGGGAGGCGCGCGGGCCTCACGGACAACGCTGGCCCCGGCCGGAGCGGGCGGCCGGGAGGCGCTCCGCTCTCTCATCTCTCCCCCCGTCACTCGCGTCTTTTCCTTTCTCTTTTTTCCCACACTCCGCGCTCCTGCTCTTTGGGGTGAGGGGAATACACTTTCATAACCCTCGGCGGTCGCCCCCCTCGGCCTCGACGGGCAAGCCGTCCGTGGCGCTCCGGGGTCGCCGCGGCGTCTGGCCCAGCAGACTCCGCTGGCCGCCCCGGGATTTAAATGTCTTTTTTCTTTCTGTTGCCCATCTTGAGCAGAGCAGGGGCGCGAGTCCGGAAAGATGCCGCTATGTCCTCTTTGCTATGTAGCCGGCTCCAGACAGCCCCTCCGCGGGCCGCCGCAGTGCCCCGGTTGGCTCCTGCGCTGTATTGCTTGCCTTGGGTGCTCAGGTCGTCCTCCCCGGTGCAGTTACGTGTTTTCACCTCGCAGCCGGAGACAGCAGGAGGGCGAGGCGGAGGGGCTTCGCGGCCGCGGTGCACCCGGGCACGACCCAGCGCTTTGTTCTTTTTTCATCTTCATTTGTGCCCCTCTCAGCTTTCTGTCACAGTCCGAAAAGGAGAAACCAAACAAAAGAGTCTTTTTATTCCTTTTCAGGGTTTGTAAAGTAGAAGATATTTGACAAAGGCTAGAGAAGGACTTGTGATTTAAAGCTGCACAGCCCTCCGTTCTTTAAAAGACCGTGAGAGTTTTCTCAAAAATCAAGTTTAAAAGCTTTCCCTGTGCCCCTCTCCCCCCAAATACATTTTTCTGTCCAGATATCTTTTTCAGTCATAGCGTTGGGGATGTTTGAGCGGGACTGAAAAGAGCAACGCTATAGTGAAACTCCCCTCTCCCCCATATTTTCCTCCCTGTTACAAACGGCATATTTTCTAACCTCCTCCCATATTACTGCTTATTTTGAATTTTCGTGTTGTACTGTGCACCAAATGAATGGGGATAGATTTGGAAGCATCTCTATTTTATTTTTAAACTTAATATTTTCTCTTTTTCTTAGTTCCTTTTAAACCTTCTTTTCGTTGGCAGTGGGGTGGGGTGGGCGTTTGAATTGGAGCCCCAAGAGAGAATTAGGTTTGTTTTAATTTTGTCTGGTTAATTTGAATTTCAATGCAATCTGCAAATGTGCTTTTCTGCATGGCCATTTATTTTCCAGAGGCAGCACCCAGCGTTGTCTTTTCTATGCTCAGAATCCTTTCTTTCTGTTGGAGTTCAGCTTTTGAGGCTATCTATCCTGTTTTTTTCTTAATCTAATTAGTATTCATTCAAGTTATAGCTTTTCCCCCCCTTGTTTCCTGTCGGTTTGAAACATATGAAGCACATCTATGGTTTCCCAGTATAGCAAACTAGAGTCTGAATTTTTATGGCTTGGCTGGCAATGTTGAGTGTTGTTTTTTGTGCGTTATTTTTCTCCCTTGTGCTTGACTCTGCTTGCTGGCCATGAGGAATGACAAGAGAGCACATAGGGAGGGTTTCTTGGCTGATTGCATTTAAGCCAGGAATTCACTGTGAAACTCTGCTTTCATCAGTGGAAGGGGAATGAGTGAGTAGTTATAAAAGAAAATATCAATTTTTTTGTGTAGTCCTGAAAGGAGAAGGAGGCCACTGAATGCGGTTGGCAGTAGTTTGAAGTGGTGTGATACTTTCCATATAGTTTAAAAAGTTGACCACCACTTCAGAAACAGTTATGTGCTAAACAAGTGCTGTACAAATTGTGGAAAATTTCACCACCCCCACCACCCCCAGTTCTGTCAATTTCCTTAACTTCCAAGTTGTATTACTTGTGCTAGTCAGCTTTGAGATGGAAGGCTTTTAAAGGCCAGGCAGCTGGTACTGTGAGATAGAAAACTTATTGAGCAGGATTTTTTTTCTGTAGATGGGGAATAGAGAGAGATGGCTAGATTAACCATCTAATTTAGTTTTAAATGGTTGTATA